>CAJVPV010000907.1:0-18270 GCA_910591835.1 Acaulospora morrowiae
TTCAAGGCAGTAGAATAGTTTATGCAATACGATGTACTATACATTATTTGTTTTCTGTAAAGATTTAATAAACAGTATGCACTTGTTTGACTACGGAAAAAAAAAAAAAAAAAAAAAAAAAATTAAAATTATATATAAACTATTATGTATTAAACAAAATTATTATCAAAAATATTTATTTTCTATTAAAAATCAATAAGCTTATAAATTATCTTATAGAAGCAAAATATTTTTCAAAATTGATTTTTATTCAAAGTATTATCAAATATGTATTAAGAAAAAAAACATTTCAAAAACAATTTTTAGAATATATTGTTATGGAAAAATAATGATTAATAATATGCCTTAAAAATTAAGAAAATAATGATCACACATTATAGAAGTTGCCAAAATGTGTAATCAACCTTCAACCTCATTATTTATTTATTTATTTTTTTTAAAGTGAAACATGCGCATGGCATGTGATCTTTATTGATACATTTAATATCCAGACAGACACCAAGTGTCTTTACAAACTAACTGGAAATCAGTTAGTACATGAATACCCTTTATATCTCTACAGTTAATCTGCAGTTTAACACTGCCTAGTACATATATTACTAAAAGACTAGCTATGCTAACCACTTTTTTTACCTAACTATATGTTCAATATCAAGTAGATATGTCCACACATTAGGTGGAACTTTCGCAAGAGAGGAAATCCTACCACTAGTTTAAACTCGCTTAAATCTGCTAATCCATTATTGTAGAGAGCAGTGTATATGGAATATTAATTATAGAGATTAATCCTAGTCATTCCAATAATCTGTTATCACTGATTCTCGGGATGTGCCACTAGCATAGCACAACACTACTGTTTTCACCACCTGTGGAACTGGCGTCCTTGCTTAGATTTCGATTTAATCTTGTAGATCCTCACTAGACTCACTTGGCTTAACGATTTTTGTCTAGTTTTCTTACCACCTGTGGCTGATACCTTGCTCTTTGGCCATATGATTAAGTTCCGTGGAACACCACCATTGCAACCTCATTATTTATTTTATTTTCATTATTTATTTTATTTCTGTTATTTATTTTATTTATTTTCTTTTCTTTTGCTATAAGAAAAGATATAAAAATGATATAAGAAAATATAATAAAAAAAAGAAGAGCAGAAAAATTAGTTAATAAAAAAGTGTTAAAATTGATCTATTTATCACACTGTTCTGTTCTAACTAATAAAATCTTTTCAAATCATCTAAACTAATCAAATCTATACCTCATTCTGCCTTTAAGCCCCTCCTGTTATAACAAATATCCTTGTTGAAGTGTTGCAAAGTCTAGGATTATACTGTTACTGCTGATAAACCCTTTGATCCATGACAATATTATGATTATTATAAATTTTTTGTTTTATTATTTAATATTATCAATATATCTATAATCTTTATAACTCTAATAAATAATATTTTTTGTAATTATTTGAATAAATTTGTAATTGAATATTTAAATAATATATTTATATATGATAAAACAAAAAAAAATCACTTATAATATATAGTATGTGACAAAAAAAATTGTGTTTTTTGTTATTATTATAATTTAATAAATAAAAATTTAATTAATATAAAACTTTAAATATAGTTTTTTTAAAATCTAAATAATATAATATCAAAGTTTTTTAATAATTAATTAATAATTTTAGTTTAATTTATTGATTAAAAGTTAAAAAAAATTTCTTCAAATAATTTTTGACTAATATTTATATATAATTTATAGATGGAAAATACTATAATAATTTTTTTTAAAAAATATATTATAAAAATCAAAAAAAAAATTATTTGATTTATAAAAAAATTATAAAATATTTTTTATTATATTTAAATTGTTTTATTAAAATTTTATATATATTTATTTTGTAAATTTTTAAAAAACTAGTTTTACTATAGTTTAACTATAGTTTTAATATAAATTTTATTAAATTTTAAAATATATTACTTAATAATAAATTTTTTTTAATTTATAAAAAATTTATAAAAATTGGTTTTATATTTAATTAGCTTTTAATTAACAAATTTATATATTAAAATAAGTTTAAACATTTTTTATTAATAATTTTTTATAATAAATTTAAAATGATTTTTTTTAAAAAAAAATTTATAATAAATTTAATAACAATATTTAAAATTCATTTTAAGTAAACTTATTCTTTATATTTTCATACATATAAATATAAAATTTTATCTTATTTTACTATTTAGTTATTGAAATATGACAAAAAATTTAAAAATAATAAAAAAACAAGTTTTTTTGTAACATATTGTATTTAAATTGTTTTATAAAATTTGAAAAAGTATTAGCTTTATATTAAAATTTTAAAATAGAAATTATTAAGAATTGTATTGAATATATATGCTATTTTATTTCTGTTTAAAAAGTTATTATAGATTTTAAAAAAATTAATATTATTTAAAATTAATTAGCACCTACTAATATATTTGAACTAAAATTTTTTTTAAATCTTATTAATTATTATAAGAAATTTGTCAAATAATTTTCTATTATTGCTTTTCTATTTACTTTTTTTTTTTTATAAAAACAAGAATATTTTTAAAAAATAATTAAGAAAAAGTCTTTTTAGAAATTAAAAACTTATTTTATCTTTATATTTATTTTACTCTTATTTAATTTAGTTAAATCTTTTACTATTATTATTGATACTTTTGATTTTACTATTGATATTAATAAATAGATATGCTTAATTATATTTTAGCTTATCTAAAAAAAAAAAAATTTTATAATTATTTTAATATTTTTATAATTTTATAATAATAATTAAAAAACTAAATATAAAACTATTAATATTTGAAAACTCATATTAAATAATATATTAATATCTATTTGAATTAGTATTATATATTATGTAATATATATTATATATTACTTGTTATATATCATATATATAAAGTGTTTTTTAAAAAATTAAAAATTCAAGATATTTTAAGTTTCAGATATATTAAAAAAATATAAGTTAAACTATTATATTCTTATTATTTTGTTTCTTTTATTGACTTGTTTATATTACTTATATATTATATTTTATATTACTTGCATTACTATTAATATTGATATTATTAATTATTAATTTAATAATTATTTGTAATTAATTAATAATTAAATAATAAATATAAGCAATTATTTTTGAAGGTGAATAGAGATTTTTTGAACATTATAATTGTGCTCCTTAAATTACATTGTATATGTATTGTTTAAAATAGATGTTGAAAAAAACACATCTATTATTTTTATTATTTTCAAAAATAATTATTCATATATAATTATTTTTTAAAAAAATATTAATTCTAATTTTAAGTAACAGAAAAATTTTAAAATATTTATTATTTAAGTAAATTATTAAATCAATTTTTAATTTTTTAAATATAAAAAATATTTGTCTTATGTTACCAACTTTGCATTATTGTAGATATTGTTTTAAACTACAATATATAGTAAGTAGATAATATGATTAATTGTTTATTTTAAAAAATTTTAAATACACAAGCAATTTAAAAAGATTTATAATAAAATAAAATAATAATAATATATTTTAAATTATAATCAATAAGCAGTACTGTATTAAGTAAAAGATATAAAATGGAACGAAATATTGTATAAAAATTAATTCTGGTTTTCTACATTTATGATCCTTGGTGAGAATATAGGTCACGTGTGGACTCTGTCCGTCCGCATGTGTAACACATGATTATTAATATATATATATAATATTAGCTTCGGACTTACATAATTAAAACAAATAAATATATAAGTATATAAAATATATTTAATAATTTTTTAAAATTAATTTTAATTTAAAATAATGCTTCGGACCCCAACGGTTCCCGTTTCCTAGTGTTCGCACATTTATGACCGATTATGACCCTGAGGTCAATTAATTGAGTGGGATTTTATAAATTATCTAAGAAACGTGACAAATTACAGATCGACAAAGATGGAAGAACATGAGAAAGATTTCGATTTAGAAAAAGGTGCTACGAATCGTACAACGAATTCATAATTTAATCGATGGGTGCCATCATCAGCTGGCCCGTTGGTTGTGTCAAATTATGAAATCATTCTTTTACCCAAGTTAGAGTCTTCGCATTTCAGGTTTTGGAAGTTCCGAGATCATACATAAGTCGAGGAAATTCAGAGGTTACAAGGTCATTGAATACACCGAAGAATATACATTAAAGATGTGTGGGAATTGTGGACGGAGATGGATCGGGACGCGACTGGTGCCAGAAATATCTTGCTCAAATGTTTAACGTAGGGTCAGGTTGAACCTATATGGGATATGATACTGTATGCATAGTAAAGACTAACTTTATTTATTCATATTGGATTCGGGTGGTAAATAATCTTTTTTTTTGGTCTTTTAAGGAATCCGATGATTATATAATGGCCATCGACGAAACGACTATGAGAAAAAAAAATAGAAAATCATCTATGCTCGATTCTTTTTCTTTTTCATAGTTTCTTACCATGAGTTTGCGAATAGCATGTTTGAACCTTTCAGGCAGAAACGTTTAAATAAAAAACGAAACAATTTTCTTTTTATTTTTTATTATGATTTAATTAAAAAAAAAAAAAAAAGTGTAATTTATGGTTATCGGTTGACATAATCAATCGTCAGTAATGATAGAAGATGATGGTGCGTAGTTTGTTTGTAACCCTTCGAAACAAAACAATATTACGACTATGATCATCTCCGTTTTTAAGCAATTGATTGTTGGAAAAAACAACATAATTCGATACTTTATTTTTCATTCACTCATGAAAAGACAAATGGTTTGATTAAAATTTCCAATTCGCGGTCACATTGCTATTCCCATTTTCGGTGTGTGATGTCTGTCGATCCGCGTAATTTCGGCAAAGAATATGCTTGGTTCTTTTCTTTTAAGCCAACACCTTTTTCTGATAGGTTATCTTGTTCGGCTAAGAACTAGCAGGCATTCCGGATTTGGAAATGTCACATGAATTGTGGTGAAGGCTGATAACCCTGAGAGTAGAAGTAAAAAAATCGACAGCAAAAGATATCCTCGAAATATGAGCACTGAATATTCTCGAACCTGTTTGAATTGAGCTAACAAGTGCATTATCTTGTCCAATACAAAGGCCGCAAAAGGAGATCGAATATCTGCAGATGTACTGTGCTGTGCTACAGCTATTGAATAATAACAGTCGTGTGATTTACGTTTTCCTGTGGCTTATGATTGTGTATAAATAAATACTTATAGCCATTAAAAAATCATTGCAATTTTTTAAAAAATTAAACTGTAAATTTGTTGGAATCGTGAATTGTCTCATTCTTCACTATCGTCATTAATTTTTGGTCCCTTCTTACAAAGCGAAATAACGAGGAAGTGGTAATAGACAGGTGGTTTAAATACAGAAATAATAATAATAATAATAAATATGGCGGACATTGATATAATGGATTACGTTCCCACTATCAAGAATATACTTATGAATTCCGTTCATTCAGAGATTACCGCTAGGGATGTGCGTCTAAAATTGGAACAGGAATTTAAGGTAGATCTCACTTCCAGGAAACATGAGGTTCAACAGCTTGTTGAACAATGCTTCGACGCTTTGGAGATGAGTGACGAAGAAGAAACCGGTGATAGTGAACAAGAGCAGGTTAAGGTGAAGGTTCAAAAGTCAAAGAAACATGTTCACGCTGAAGAGAGGCGGCACAAATCTTCAGCCAAGTCACATGAGAAGGGCAAATCAAAAAGTAAAAAGATGACAAAATCACGGGCTAAGTCTAGTGTGTCCGATTATTCGTCCCTGGAGGACGATAAACCACAGAAAAGGAAGCGAGGTAGAAAACGCAAGAATTCTTTAGTTGATTCAGACGCAGAATATGAAAGAAGGTTTGAGGAAGAACTCAATGGAAAAAAAACAAAGTCGAAAAGTAATGGGTCTTCCAAGAAGAAACCGTCTCACAAGAGGAGAAAGAAAGACGACGATGATGAGGGTAACGAAGAAAAGAAAAAGAGGAGAGGGATTACCGGAATTCACAAACCGTTGGTCTTGAGTCCGGTGTTGTCGCGGTTTTTAAATGCCGAAGAGGTGAGCATCAATGGTTTTTCGATTGGCGTGCTTGGTTTGTTTTTTTCTTTAAGTATCCATTTAAATATGTTTGCGTGTGTGATATACAAACAGCTGTCTCGATTAGAAGTGGTAAAACGTCTTTGGGTATACATTAAGGAAAACGATCTGCAGGATCCAAATGACAAACGATACATTGTTTGTGATGAGAAATTGATGACAATATTTAAGCACGAACGAATTCACAGTTTCACCATGAACAAGTATTTAACCGATCATCTGAAGAAGAAGGAGGACCTTGTCACCAAAGCGGAGCAAGGAAATTCGAGTAGTATTAATGGTGATGACCATGATTATGCTTTCAACGATGATCACAGTGAGGGGGTCGGAGTCAAATATGAGGCCCCGGACGAAACCCGGGATAACTTTGACGATGATCATAGCGAAGAAATCGAAGTTAAAACGGAAGCTCCGGACGAAGTTCAATATAAGTTTGATGATGATCATAGTGAAGGAGTTGATGCGAACACAGGGGAATTTGAAGATGATGACGACGAAGAATGGGTGCAATGACAGATTTTCCATTTGTCACTGCAGATAGATAAGATATTACTGTATGGATATTACTCCGATATGTACAGTATATATACAGATATACAGTAGTGTATGGTATACATAATATGCACCGAGATTTCTTTTTTTTTTTTTTTCTTTTTTTTTTTTTTATCAATTGCCGCGATACTCGAATTTGATGTCCTTGCGTGAAGCAAGTCGCCAGATTAGAAAATTCGCGCTATTTCATCATCAGCATTTTATGACTTTTCTTTAGCCAGCTAGTTTTATTGCTAATTTAGTTATATGGTCGTCTATGTATTATATCTTTGTGGTTTCATTTTGATCGTGGTGATTCCCCAAAAGTATGAAATATTATCGGTCAATGTACAACTAATTAACTAATCTCTTGGCAACATGATTATGCATCTGTCTTTAATGCCTAGTTTACGTTTTAAGAGGCGCGCAGTGCATCCACTGCCAACTGTTAATGCGTCGATCCCGAACATTACAAGATTCAATCTTGAAGATATATCGTTAAATTAGGAAATCAAATGCAACTATTTGGAACCAGATGACACATCCTTCCGTGTCGAAGCATCATCTTTTAGGGATACTTGAATGTGAACACTGGAATTATTCCTTGTTTGAATTTCCAAGTCTTTATCCTATGATGACAATGCATCCGTAGAATAAAAATAGACAAATAGACAAACAAATAAATGAATAATAAATATAATAGATAGTAAATAAATAAATAAATAAATAATATAAATAAATAAATAAATAAATTAATATTATGATTCGTAAGTAGGAATGGATTTCACTCACATCATCTTCGGGTATAATATCGTCCACTAATTCGACTGTGCCGGTCGTGACCTTATAGATAATTTGGTTGTGCATCAGGTCACCTAAGGTCAATACCAAGTTGATCGATTTCAATATCGCCGCTCCTAATCCATGAATTGTTATCGAGGGATGTCTGGAATTGACAAGTTTTGTGATTTACGAAATCCGTAGGGATCGCAACGATTGAGTTACCAAGTTCGGACCGTACCCGTCCTCCAATAGAAGCTTCTTCGCCCGAAACAATTGACCTTTGAAGTTTGATTTACGTGAAACGTATATGTCTGTTGGAATCGTGGCAGGCCTTTGTGGAATCCTTTTCTTTAATTCTGTCCAGGACCATTTGGAAAGGACTTTTCAATCACACACGAATAAGAAAACGTTGGAATAATGATAAGGCATTTACTTTTTTGAGATTGGAGGGACGGTTCAATTCTGGTACGCGGTTTGGAAATACCGGAAATTCTTTCGTTTGCCTTTTTACGCGGTTCATCAGTTTTCACGCTTGTCGCACGTTTTTTTGATTTGCCCATAGATAGTGTGGATGAACCTCGGTATGCCCTATTTATAAAAAGCGATCCGTTACACAAGTAGGAGCACGCAAATTATAAATTTTTTTTTTTTTAATCCATAAAAAGCATATAAAAGGGGTTGCCTAATTGTTCATCCCAAATAACTTACTTCCGTGTGATTAATTTATTACATTCTGAACATTACGTACATGCACATAGATTTTTGGTTATTTTTTTTATTTTATTCTTTTTAATTAGCGAGCCATAATTCCACAAAAAATGATTGACACTGGTCGTCTTTTCATCGTTGGGGTCAGTTCGCTTGTTAGTTTTTTGGCGTATAGTAGTCAAATTTTCATTTTCTGGGATTTCTTGGGTGGTCTTAATGTTCAATGTTTGACGGTCCTCATTCCCTTCAACATTGCCGTGTTGATGATATTCTACAACTATTACATGACGTGTAATACTGACCCGGGGAGGGTGCCAAAGGATTGGGTAAATTTTTTCATCGATTCTCGGTTGCACGTCTCAAATTTTCGAGAATCTCAAATTCCTTCTCTCGTCGATAGTGCCCCGAGGAGGGTCAAGATAACATTGAGATAAAAAGAACGACACATGCGCCTAGATATTGTCGGACCTGTCTGGCTTATAAACCACCCAGATCTCATCATTGTCGAACTTGCAAAAGGTATTGTTATCATGATTTTAATACGAATCGAGATATTTCACCACAACACTCATCGCTAGTTCATATAACAGATGCGTGTTAAAAATGGATCACCATTGTGAGTATGATCCTCATCACAAACACCTAGAATGTTGTGGACTCATGTCACTTCGCACCTCATCATAATCAACTCTATTCTTCATGTGCACAATTTCACAAAGGCCCGTGGACAAATAACTGCGTGGGCTACTACAATTATGGACACTTTATACGATTTGTATTTTGGGTGGATGTGGCGTGCATATATCACTTCATATTAATGATCAAGAGGACCATGCAAATAATTGACGATATGTCGATGATCAGGGTACATGTGGCAAATGAATTTTTTTTTTACTTTCTTTCCCTCGTAACGGAATTCTGATCATTTCATCTTATCATCTTCCTGTAGTTTGAGAAAGAACCGACGACGATCGAAATGATTTTCATAGTTCTAAACTACGCTGCTGTCACCCCGGTCCTCTTTTCCGTCGGTATACTGAGCATGTATCACTTTTATTGCATGTGGTCGAACACCACCACAATAGAAAATTGGGAAAAGGATAAGGTGTTGACCATGGTTCGTCGAGGAAAAATCAAAGAGGTCGGTGATGGTCAACGACAAAATGGATTTGACTCTTGGAAAGTTCTATATTTCACAACCTAATTCTCTCTCATCTCATTTGCAACCAGGTGGTGTTTCCATATGACATTGGAATTTTGGAAAACGTCAAATCAATTCTTGGGGATAATCCATTGCTATGGTGTTGGCCGCAACAGATTAAAGGCAATGGGTTGTCTTTTCCAATTTCGAGTAATGCAGGTACGGCTGGAGAATCGGACGTGGAAATGGACTACATAGTTTAAAAAAAAAAAGAAAAAGAAAAAAAAAAAAATTATATATATATATATATATATTATTGATTCGAAGGATCAGTTCTATAGTTTATTATCCAATCATATCGGACCTAGGTTCGTAGGATTATTTTTGATCTTGCGCTCACTTCTCACGATGTATATACCTCACAACAATGAAGAAGATTTTGATATCCCCTATTTCTCCTAGTTGTGTGACACCAGGGATTTTTTTTTTTCTTTTTTTTACTTGTACCTAAGCGTTCATTTATTCATGCAAACTACTCTCTACTCCTCTTATCTAGATCCCACTCTCATTTGGCCTCCCAAGGATCCAAACGCGAAAGCAACCACCCAATTACCACCGAAACCTTGGGAACTTTATAATCTTAACCAAAATCAATTTTATCGCACTAATAATAGTCAAAAATTTTCATATAATAATTCTTCTTCACACCGACGTAATCGTACACATCGACATGTCAGGAGGGACAGTGAGGGATATATAGTTCGAGATATATCTTTGGAAGAAAGAGCAATGTTGGCCGAAGATCACAGGCATCGAATTAATTCAAATGATGTTGACAATTATCATGATGAAGATGTTCCTTCTGACGGAAGCACATTATATTCGAGTAGTGAGGAGTTTTCGAATAATGAGCAATCAGAAGAGGATGATTTTGATGATGATAATTATCCCGAGCACATGGGAATCGGGAATGATGAAAATGGTGAAGAAGGAATAGTTAGCAATCCCAAATACCATCATCGAACCAGGCACAGAGAATACGATTACAATAGAAGGGGTGACAACGATGAAATACAAGATGATGACAGCGACGAGAATATACCACTTGGCATGATTATTGGAAAGAAACAATCACACGCGATGAACCACGAATCGGGTTTTTCTGAAACTTGTCTAAAGGCATCGTCTCTTGATGATGACATGAGTAATGGTGGTGTCATTGGTAGTGACAAAGTTGAAAAGGTCGATTGACTTACCCTGTTGTTTTTCTGTATTCATCACATCACATCGTTGTCATCCCTTTAAAAAAACATTTTATTTTAATAATATCATAATAATATTCGAATGTGTCTCTCGTATCAAGCACCTGGAATTAATTTTTCTATCGTATGAATGAATGTCAGTGGCAGCGACGAATGCGTTTAATTACATTTGTTGAATTCGTGACACACCGTTCGTATTGTGCGTTCTCATTCTTGCCTCTTCTTATTCACAAATCATTTGTACCATGGAGAACATGCCAAATTCCTATATTTGTCACACCGGTGTCACTCGGAGATAGGATATCAAAGAAGCACTGTTGGTGCTCGTGGGCAGATGCGTTCTCAAAACATCGTTATCTCTCGATACATAATCCGTCGTCTCCGAAGATAATTTGTATGACCATGCATTATTACACGATGCGACTGCACACACTCATTCTCTAAATTTTGTGAGTAATCACATCCAAAAGGCAATTATCGCTCATTCAACGATTCAATGGCAGACAAATATTTGTCACTATGTTCCGAAATTTCCAAGAATCGAGTTAACTCGACAGCACATTTGTTGATTGCCTCATAGCAAATCTTTTATTAATTTGTAAATAATAAGAAATGTAGAATACAGCATATTTATTAGATGTCATTGATGTCATTGTAAAACATTGTTACTGTACTTCTTGGACAAACTAAACAAATCAACGCATTGTTTAAAAGGCGATAAAATTATTAATTTTTTTTTTTTCTTTGATAATATAATCAATACTGTATGCAGTAATATATTAGAAGATATACAGTACATACTGCATAACTTGCATGACGTCTGTATAAGATCATGTGATACGCAATCGTGACGCACTTAAGTTGAGTCGCGTATAAGTTGGAATCCGACCCGTACGTAAACGTGAACCTGTTTTATCTCTCTCTCGAAATCATGGTATCTTTGAATCATTCCTTTCGGATCTGGCTGGTATTTCACGAATTAATGAAAATTTTTAAACGCTCGTTTAGTCAAAGAAAGGACTTTCGGCTGCCGAGAAACGCAAAAGGCTCGAGGAATTGTTTCACGAGACGGTATGCACTATTGAGTCAACTACGCGAGAATATTCACTCAACTATTGGACCTTGACTTGCAATTTAATAGAAGGACTTTTATCAACTTAAAGAATTGGAAAGGATCGCTCCAAAACAAAAGGGGATAGGTAAACTGAGATGACTGTTATTTCACGAATTGCACGACGACACGAAAATCAACATTTCTTTATAATCTCATTAGTGATGCAATCGGTTAAAGATATTCTTCAAGAATTGGTAAATGATAATCTTGTTGCTCAAGATAAGATTGGCACTTCGAATTACTTCTGGTCATTTCCTAGTAGTGCGCTCCAATCGGTACGACTCTTTCGATCACGTTGTGATAGTGATGTCACGCAATTCGTGAGCACCAATGCTGAAGTTTTGATCATTCAATTAGCGGCGAGTGAAGATTGAAGAACTCACCGAAGAAATTAAAAAGTTGTCGGATAAGAATGCCGAATTGCAATTAAGCATTGAAAAAGCATCTGATGGTCGTGAAAAGTCGGCAAGTATCCTTTCTCGTGAGATTGCCAGATTTCGGTTCGCGAACTTAACATGTTTCCCACGTGACATTAAATAGGACGATCGCACCTCTTTGTTGAAAGAGTTAACGGAAGTCGAAATGAAAAGGACGAATTTCAAGAAGGAATTGGATCACTATAAAGAACATGACCCTGTGCTCCTCGAGGCAAAAGGTAACTATAGCTTCTTGCTTCCCAATTGAAACACGTGAACGAGCGCGCAATGATCATTTTCATATTTTCGATAGAACGTCATGCTGAGGTGGCGCTAGAAGCGGCGAATCGTTGGACGGGTTAGTTGCAGGTTTTCATAATCTCCTTCCATGATCAATTACTAACGATTTGCCTGAAATTATGGCAGAGAACATCTTCCTACTCCAGTCTTACTGCAGCAACAAATTTGGAATGGAACGTGCTGACTTCTATAAAAATTTTGACATTCCCGAGGATTTCGATACCCTGTGATTGTGAACCAAGCCGGAATTTTCATTTTATTAACACAAGCGAGATAAATAAAGATTACAATACATTCACTGATATCTAAAAAAAAAAGGGTAAAAGGAAAGGAAAGGAAAAGAAAAGAAAGGAAAAACGAAAATCTAATGCTCCTCAAAGTCATCATCAATCAAAATATTTTCTTCGTCCCTAGGCAAATTCATGTAACTCCCCTGTGGTCTCCTCGGTCTGGTCATCGGACATTGTGCAAATATTATCAAAACCATGTCCTATAAAATAAAGATGTATTAATGAATGAATGAACGAGAGGTGATAAATGATGAGTTGTTTTATCTTTACCTTGATGTATTCCCCAGAGTTTCGCCAGAATTCCCAGTTGGGTATCTGATTTAATCCAGCCGCACGATACACTATACGGTTATACGCAATGCCTCCAATAAGATAAGCAGCCAATGCGATTCCGGAACTTCAAGGCAATAATAGATATTTCGATAAGAAATTAAATTGGATCGGAACTTGAAGATTTGCAATAAATCACCTACATTGTAAAGAAGACTCCCCAGGAACCCATGCCCTCTCCCTTGATCTTGCTGGGGCATGCTACGGGAGTTCTCCACTCGAACCAAAACGCACAGTCGTTAAAGGAGGTAACAAACCTTGGCGCACCCTTTGAGACGCGATCAAAGAAATAAGAACATATTTTGTCAATTCCAATAACAAAAAAATTCGATTGTTCACTTACCGATCCATCGACAGTTTGATCGCACGTAAAAACAATTAGGGCCGAACGTTTATAGTCATTGGTACCACAATGGTCATCTGATTCGTATTTTAGGTGGAGCGCACCTTCTACAAAATCGGACGCGATAAGTGAGTTCACGTTGGCCACAAGTTGTTGGATCCATGATATAAATTCACATCACCTATCAACTGAGGTTCTTTACTAAATTTCCTTTTAACCATGAAAGTAGTTCAATGTGATGAATCCGTGAAAATGTTCGTTAACTTTCTTTCGCAAAAAACTTGATTCTTCGAAATTCTTACCCCGAAAATACTTTCAAATTTTCATTACCACCTTCACGTTTACCCCATATGCCAAAAGAATCGACATTTGACAACCCAGTTTTGTCATACAGAATCTTGTGACAAACATTTAAATGAAAAGTATAATTTTGCGAAACTACCTCCCAATCAGCACTAAGAAGAAAAGATTTCATTAATTTTCTTGAGAAAAAAAAAAAAAAAAAAAATGAATAGTGACTCGATATTTGTAGGATTTCCCTCTCGCAGCAAACCTTCGCGAAGAGGAAATTCCGCTTGCTTACCCTGATTCCCTTATCAGAGGTCTTAAGTCATATATTTGTTGTGAAGTAACATTTTTAACCTGACAATCGAGATTAGTGTCCTCAGCATTTACAACAGTTGTGCAGGCAATGATGGCTCCCAAAAATATCACCCAAAGAGATCTACGCATAATTATTGAAGTCTGTTTGCTGAAGCGGATATTAATTCCGTACTCCAAAATTTATATATGTCTTTCTGATCGCCTGATCAACCACCATCACGTGCTACTCGTAGATCTTAATGTCCAATGGTAATTCTCAGAGATCAAATACGCAGATCATTGCTAGATTAATAATCTGGCAATATAAAGAAGTACAATAAATACATCAGATCTTAGATCATGCTCGTTTAACGCCCTTTCAAATTTTGAACCACGTCGAAAGTGCTCGAACTTCACTTTAGAATGTCAAGGAGCAAGAACAGCACTTACTGGTTTATCTCTGGTACTTTAAAAATTTTGGTTTTAGTACTTTGCGATTCCTCCAGCAGAATTCCATAGACACATCTCAATTTTAGTTCCCGCCGAAGGGGATAAGACTACAGTTTTTCAAAGTTTGAAGACAAAGTTATCAGGCCCTTCCGCCGATTTGGCTGAAGTGAGTCAGTTCATAGTTCCGGAATTTAAGGTGAGCTTGAGTGCATCAAGTATAGAACATTTCCCAGTCAGGTAGTTCTCAACGAATCAAGAATTAAGGTGTTTTCATCGTCATCATCCTTCCCTTCTTCATTAACAATTGTCACCCTGATAGATAGGCACACTTGATGCCCTCGTCGTTATCTCTGATGAACTGGTCAAATATGATCAATACTTTGAGTCATCAGCCATGAAAATCGTAGATGTTCTTCGTAGTCTGCTGAAGGGTGATGTCGAACAAATCGAGCCTAATCTGTTGGTTAACGAAGGTGTCCTGATGTTTCATCTTATTTGGTGTTTCAAGTTGATTCAGATTGTGTTTAAAATCTTTTTGTTCTGTTCTTGGAATAACAGTGAACATTGATCAATACCTAAAGACCTTTCAATGGGATGCCATGAAGTTTCGGGCGGAAAAATCTCTGCAAGAGATAGCGCAAACTCTTAATAAGGTCAGACGATTTGATATTCATGAATTACTCTCATGTAACCTATGGTTTATTCTGAAAATATTTTCATTATGATGCGATACCAGAATGTCTCTGATATCGACACAGCGATGAAGTCCAGGCTGGCCAGTTACAGTCAGGCAAAGACCAACCTACAGGTTTTGGAAAGAAAGCAAACGTATTTTTCTCTCTCTCGAAATGGGCTGAATGATTGACTTGATTCCAACCATTATCTCATTTATGCTATTATAATTTTTTCATCTAGGGGAAATTTGTCCGTCCGAAATTTGGCTGGTCTAGTTAAAAAAGAACACTTTGTTTTGGATTCTGAATACCTGGAAACTTTACTCGTCGCAGTTCCCAGGTAAGCTATGACCGCCTACTCGGTCTTTATACCTACGATCCGTGAAGCCGAGACTTACGCGGAACCAAAATCTTAGGAACCAGTATAAAGAGTGGAATTCGAAATACGAGACATTGACTCAAATGGTCGTACCACGTTCATCTCAGTAAGCAATGTGGCTATACTGTTATTTGTTAAGACGTTTCGCATGATGCCCATATGTTAAGGATTTGTCTGATATAGAAAAATTACGGAGGATGATGAGTACGGTTTATTCACGGTAACCCTTTTCAAAAGAATTGCCGAAGATTTTACCCACAAGTGTCGAGAAGAAAAGTAATTCGCATTCAAAGATGGATGTTATTCTATTTTCCGTGGATTTACCATTCAAAAAGTGAATAAATGTATCTGTATAATAATAAACAGGTTCGTTGCGAGGGAATTTAAATACGACGAAAATGAAATGATCAATCAACGTAGACAACTTGAAGAAGTTGGTGCTACCGAAAAGGAGTTATGGGTATGTGTTCGTGTATCATTAAAAAAGTTTTTTTTCTTATTCGTTCCTTACTTACATGTTTATCCGCACAGACTTCGTTATTGCGATTTGCCAGCGCAAATTTTGGTGAGGTCTTTTCCTCATGGATCCATCTCAAAGCTTTGAGAGTCTACGTGGAATCTGTCCTACGTTATGGATTGCCACCGGATTTCATGTCAGCAATAATAAAAGTATTTGTCTTTTTTTTTAACATCTTTCTTTTTTTTTTTTTTCTGAACGTTATTGTCCTAATGAGATTTTTTGATCACAAGCCAAAACACAAGATGGAGAAAAAAATAAGAGAGATACTAAACACACAGTACGGAAAACTTGGAGGGGTAATGGCTAAACAAGCTAATAAAGAGGAAAACATTGAAGAGTTTCAAAGTCTCGTCGAGAAGGATTATTATCCGTACGTATGGTTCCAAATCCAGTTCGACACATTGAAACGGTAGATGATGCGGGAACCGTTTACCTGGAAAAAGTCAATCAATCACTCTACCTGTGCATAGGTTTCAAGCATTGCTGTACGATAATTGAAATTTTTTATCTGTGCGTCATTAGGAACTTCTTGCTGCATTATCACATTCACATTATTTATTTTATTTAAATTTTTTTACTTTTATTGTATTCATTATTAAGCCCATTGAATTAATAGATATCATTATTTGACTTTTAATAAAGTTTAAATAGAAGAAATTTATTATTACTATTTTTTGTTTTATAATCTCACGGTTGCTTACAATAATTCTATTTTATTTTTAACTTGATAAAAAAATCTTTTTACAATAAAGACATGCATAAACGACAAATACATACATTTTTATTTAATCTTTATGCATTATACAGTATGTAGACAAAATATCTAACATTTTATTATTTTATTAATTTATTTATCACAACATACATTTATAAAGATTCTATAAACTCTTAAACTCATAATTAAAAGATAATCATATTTAATTTTAAATTTATTAATAACCAATTACTAGAAAGACAAAGAAAAAAAAACAAATTAATATTGACAAAATACTTGTCTATACAAAAAAAAAGTTATAATATAGTACAAATAACATTGCATTTTTTTAATGAATGTAGAATTTAATGACTGCTTACAAAAGATTGATTTTGTCTTTGAATTCATACACCTTATTTCAATTTGATATTCCTTTTTTCTCTAACCAGAAAATTATCAAATGTCTCTAGTTTAATATTTACAGGAAACAAAAATACATAAAGTCCTTCTGTATATAGATTTAGCAATTATTTTAAATATCAAGTATTTAAATATTGAATCTTAATCATACAAAGTTAGATTGTATAAAGATGAAACCTTTGATATTTCTGATAATTGTAAACTGAAAATAGGTTAAAGTAAAAAAAATTACATAAGAAAAGGCTTCTAATTTAATTTCAATAAAAGTTTATATCTTCTATTGATATGACAAATTCTATTATATAATATTTTGATATAATATAAAATATTTTTAAAAAGGTTACATAGCATAAATACTAAAGTTCCAAAAAGTATCAAACTGGTATCAAACTAGTATCAAAATTAAGAATTCTAATGATTTTTTTTGATTCTATATTCAATTCTTAAATTTATATTAAATTTAAAGATGGAATATAATTTACTATTATTTTTATTAGTATTCCAAACCTTATGTAATTCTATGTAATTCTATTCAATTTCAATTTTCAGAATCATAATCAAAATAGTACCAATTTATAGTAAATTTAATATATAAGTTGTAAACTATTTATGTGAATTTATAATAAATTTAAGAATTGAACTAATATCAAAATAATATTATTAAAAGTCTTAATAAATACTAATATATAAAACTAGAAATTATAACAATTCAGTTTGAATTGGTTTAACTAAAATCACAATTAATTAAATTTATTTTTTTTTTAAATTGATTTTAATTTTTTATAAATTAATCTAATCTAAAAATTAATTAATTAAATTTGTTATAAATTAAATTGGTTTATATAAATATGGTTTTTATTAAATTATTTAACTTAATTTTTTTAAATTTTATTTATATATTTTGATTTTTAAGTCATTATATTTTCAATTAATTATTTAATACAAAACAATAAATTTAAATAATATTAATTAATTTATATATAATAAAATATAAAGTTTATTGTTAATTATAATTATTTTTTTTAAATTAAAATATTTATCAATATAATTTACTTTATTTAGTAAAATTTGTTTATTGTTTTTTTTTTATTAAATCTTCAAATATACATATATAATAAAAATAAATTTTGTTTTTTTTTTTTTTTTTTTCTTTTCTGTTGTTTAAAAAAAATTCCTTTTT
>CAJVPV010000908.1:0-18266 GCA_910591835.1 Acaulospora morrowiae
AAATTCTGAGACTTAGAAATTCATCGACACACATCGCAACGTCGTACAATTCTGGTCAGATGACTTATCATTTATATGAGCTCTCATGCGTGTAGTTCAAACTTTGAATTTTCAAATTGAAACGAATGTCGAATAGAATTGGACCACAAATTCCTGCTTATTTACTTTCAAATTTTAAAGAAAATCCTAGCGATGAGGATAACGACGACTTCGAATCTTCTCCAGACACTAGTCCTAAACTATTTACAGGTATTTCTGGGAAAAAACCGAGAACTCACATGTGATTTCCTTACCATCATGAGTTTCTTCAAATTTAGAGCAAGGTGGAAATTTAACAGAGGAAGAAGGCAATTTGGATGATTATATGCCAGAGTTACCACCCGATATCATTGCAGAAAGACAGAGAAAAAAAATAGAACAAGAAAATAATTTAAATAAAGGCGATCTTGATAAGCGGAAAATAGGACCGGCAATGCCTCCATTTGTTGGATATGATGAACATCAAACATCCGAGGAGGAAGAAGATATTGTGGGACCTATATTGCCGCGAGATTTTAACGAGAAGAATGACGAGCTTGCTTTTCAAAGCGCAATTCAGGAGTTTGAAGAAAGGGCGGATAAGATGCGTCAGAAACTTGAAGTAAATTTCATCAAAACTATTATCATGTAATATGAAATTTTAAATGTGAACCGATGATTTATTTAGTCTGGAGAGGAAGGAGAAAATCGTTTGCAACGTGGAGAATGGATGCTTGTTCCACCACCAGAAGCAAAATTTTTAGGTCAGTACTTTTTTTTCTTGAAAAGAACATATCATATTAGAAGTTCTATTAAGTTGTTTTTCCTGAACATTAGAATCACCAAACAATATGCGATCTCGTCAATTTAAACAAAAATCGCATGATCCGAAATTGGAAGAAAATTCTTTGTGGACGGAGTCACCTGCCGAACGAGAAAAACGATTAACAAAAAATGCATGCATTCATTCTTCATATAAATTCATATTATCACCAAAATATTGCAAACGCTCATTCATCTGCTAAACGATTTTAGGCTACACCTAACCGAAAACGTAAACAAGAGGAGGAAGAAATTAAATACACTGAAGCGGATTTAGAAAACGCTAAAAGGGTTAAAGAATATAATGTACATTTCAACAAAAATTTTTTTATTTCTTTCTTTATCATGATCCAAAAAAACCCAATTTCTTTTTTTGTTATTTCCTTTATATGAATATATATTTTTTTCAGGAACTGTATCGTCCAAAATCACTTCTAGAAGAGCATGCTGAAAAGTATACGAAATCCAAAAAATGGAAAGAAGATAGTGTTAGCAACCGACCATTTGAACGCGAGAAAGATGTATTGGGTGCACGTCGTATGGATAGCCGAAAGCGACAGGAAATTTTGGATAATGCTAAGGAGCTATCTTCCAAGTTTGGCCACGGAAGAAGCGGAACATTTTTATAATCATTATTTTTATTATTATTTTTTTTTTTCGAAGGGTAACTATCATTAAAATCTTGTTAGCATAAAACGTTAAACAATTATTTATTCAGGCTTTTAATTAACTCGATATTTTTTTCCAAGGTCCTTTTTTGTTCAATCAAATCTTCCAGTCGTTTTCTATGGAAAATGTTGGAGTGAAAGGTAAGCCGGAATATTCAAAGCGGGCCGCAGGTTAAGATTATCCAGAAGAAAATTTAGTAGAACATCACAAACCTATCTATTTCCTTAATCTTTTCAGGTACCTTCTCCAAATAAGAAGTATTGCCGATTATCTCCCTCAACATTTCCAAATCATTCGTAACCTTTTCAACTTTTTTAGTTAATTTTTGCAGTTTTTCTGATTCTGTATCTGATTCCTTAGCTTTCTTTTTCGTAAAATCTGTGGCACTCGATTCTAAAGCAGATTGAATTTCTACAATTGCACTCATAGGAATGCCAACCTTTAAATTTGGAGTCACTAAACTGACTTCTGAATTTCCAAGCAATCGAGATGTTTGCTCATCCTGGTATTTTTCGAAAAACCAAATGATTATAGCAATCAAACCCGTATAACGGGAATCTCTTTCAAACATTGTAAACAAATTGACCTGTGATTTTCCAAGAGAGATCACACGAATTTCCGACGCTTTAATAAAGTTCCTTATATCAGCGACGAATCTTACAATGGGGCTTTGTTCATCCAAAAATTTCGGGTCATCAATCCATAATATGAAAGGTAGTTGTATTCCTTGGGGTATATCATTATTCTGACGAAGTGACCTTGAAGCGTGGATCACACTTAGAATGGTCTATGTGAAAAAAAATATAAGAATAGTTGAATGAATGGAAGTTTGAAATAATAGTACAAAGATTTTACCGTACCTTCATATCTTCCTCGACTTTGTCGTCCTTAAATCTTTCAAAATCTTCTTTCCTTGGATACTTTGTAATAATAATCGAATCTGGAACTTTTGAAATCATATGGTTGGATCTTTCAACGAGAGTTTGCCACAGTTCCTAAACATCGTTGTGTTCGTTTCCTCATGCAAATCATTAGATGTCAATGCAAACGACTTGAGTTCAATAGTAAAATTACCTCTGTGATGAACGGCATAAAAGGATGCAAAAGTCTTAAGGAAGAATTTAAACATATTTCTAGGACTTCCAAAGTACTTTTTTGAGTCTATCAAGATAATTACATGAATAATAATTAAGACAAAAAAATAAAAATGTTACTGAAAACATACCTTAATGCCGGAGCCTTCAGAACTTCCATACAAAACAGGTTTAATGAATTCCAAAAATATCCCGCACAAATCTTCAATAATGAAGCTTCGAATGGCTTCGGTCGCTTCATATAATTCCAAATTTTCGAATCCTTCCTGGCATTTAGCCACCGTGATGGATAATCTTGATAATATGTACTGATCGATCAATGTCAGATTGCTGAGGGATGATGACAAAAACTCAGTAGGATTGATGAAATCAGCAGAAATGTGTGTGGTGTGATGTAGAGCGTCAAATCTTTCGTTCGAAAATCTGAAGAGGTTCCATATTTTGTTGCAAAAATGTTGTATCGTTTTTATATACGTGATATCCATATTAATCTGACGTGTCTTATCGGGACATTATATACAGGATCAAGTTTTAAGATGGTCGGAAAAAACTAAAAAACAACATGATGGGCTTATTGCCAGTTTAGTACCTGACGAGTATAGTTGACCAACCCGAATCTTAAAGCATCAGTGCCACATGGTTTGATTCCTTGGGGGAATTCACGAGTCAAGTTTTTAATACTTTTTTCTATTTCGGATTTTGACAGGTTACTTTTAGATACATTCAACCGTAATTCATTCAATGTTACCCCATCAATCACATGCAGAGGATCAATCACGTTTCCCAGAGATTTTGACATTTTTCTCCCTTGAGCATCTCTGATCTGTTTGAAAAAGGGCATATATATGTGAGAATGAAGGATTGAAGGTTACTAGATAGTTTTTGCTCTCCGGATAGGGACAGACGTACCATTGCATGCAACAAAATTTCCTTGAAAGGTGGCCTCCCCGAAAAATAAGTACACAACATGTTCATTCTGGCTACCCAGAAAAATAAAATATCAAATCCAGTTTCTATGATGTTCGTTGGATAATTCACCTTTATAATGTAAAATAATAATGAATAATCAGCAATGTAGTGTTCATATATACATTAAAATATATATCTGTCTATTCTTGTTCCTACGGGAATGTTGTGATCTCCACACCAATTCAGAGAAGACAATGGTAACAAGGCTGATGAGAACCATGTATCGAGTACATCTTCATCCTTTGGACAAATTTTGCAAAACGGTCTTAAAAATAATGAAAGATTTTACAATAAACAATAAGATCAAGGTAAAATTAATATACTTGTTTTAATGCGTAATTGGGTATCGGCGATAAGTTGAGTTTAAGCAAATACTCTTTTGCAAGTTTATCAGCTTCAGACATGGAATCTGCGGCAAACCATATTTCTTCGGCTGCAATCCGATTCAGTGGAAAAAAAATTTTTTTAAAATAAAATTAAATCATAACATGGAAAGCGATCGATACCATATATTTACCAGATTTTTGGCCTTCGTAAGTTAGATTATATGCCGGAATCTGATGTCCCCACCATAGTTGTCGTGATATACACCAATCCTGAATATTTCCTACAAACAATAATATCATCATTTACAAGAATAAATGATATTTTTTTCATGCCTAGATAGATTTCTTCGGTTATCCTAATTTACTAACCCAGCCATCTATTCCATTCATCAACATGATAGCTTGGTTTTATCACGATTTCTCCTTTCTCAACGTCTTCGAGAGCTCTTAATTGCATATCTCGACATCTTATATACCTAGAGAATTTGTCAAGTAATAAAGTGATTGTTAACCATTAGAAAAGCATGGCCCGAGCATAAAAACCAAACAAACATGCCATTGAGGTTGTATCAAAGGTTCAATAATATCCCCAGATCTTGAGCACCTGGCAACCCTCATTTCATTATCGATCCTTTTTCCTCGATAATACCCTAATTCTTGAAGTCGACATATGATATCCTTACGAGCGTCAAATCTGTCTTTATTCTGTGAAGTTAATGAAATTAGGCGAATGATCATTATTTAAGATCATTTTTTAAAAGTTGGAAAAGATTATATATTTGATCACTACCATTAAAGTTGAAATTCCGCAATTTTCATTCAACGTTCCATCTTTGTTAAGTATGTTTACTATTGGTAACCGATGCCTTTTGGCACACGCATAGTCATCGAAATCATGCCCAGGCGTCACCTATAATGTATCAAACTTTCAATTATGATTTCTGACTTTTCAAGTCGTAAACACACATAAACAAATACCTTGACAACTCCCGTCCCGAAGCTCGTATCCACAAGCTCAGGATCACATACAATAGGAAGCACTCTATTCAATAAAGGATGAATAACCGATTTCCCATGTAATGACTACAAAATAGGAATATTCATTTGGTAATTTATTAAATCAAATCTGTCTGCAAATAAAAACCTACTTTATATCGTGGATCATCAGGATGTATCGCCAACGCAACATCCCCTAATATAGTTTCAAGTCTAGTCGTTGCCACGACTAATTCTTTGATATCCCCGCATGGTTCCACAATAGGATAGGCAAAGTTGTGTAAAACCCCAAACTCCACTCTGATCAATTTAATACGAAAAAATTATTTGCCATGAAAATTTAATTATCACATAACGAAATTGTAAACTACTTTTCATCGCGACCAGGAATGTCTAGAAATGTTTGTTTTGAAATAGTTTCATAATCTACCTTTCGATATAACAATACATTATTTTCTAATGTCAAATTAAAAATTTCGAGATAGAACAATGTAGCTTACTTCGATATCAGAAATCACGGTTCCCAAGGCACAACACCAATTTACAAGCCTCGTGTCCCTATAAATCATTCCATCATTAAACAGTCTTATGAACGCATTTATGACAGCCTTAGATCTCTGAGAATCCATAGTAAAAAATAAATTGTCCCAATCCAACGAAGCCCCTAAACGTCTCTTGTTTTTTAAAAAGATTCCATTATTGATGCACTCGAAACAGAATTTAACGAATGGGTAGACAGAAATTTTAGTATGACTCGTATACCATTTGTTTGATTATTTGATCGCCATGAAGTTTACGCCATTCCCAGACTTGTTTTATAAAGTTTTCTCGGCCGATATCGTGGCGCGTAAGCTATTTTTTAGTAGTAATATTATTAAGACTTTTCTTGAAGCAATCAGTTGTGTCGTGGATATAGAAATTCTTACTGATTTTTCTTTGAAAAGATGCCTCTCCACTACGGATTGCGTTCCAATGCCCGCGTGGTCAGTACCAGGAATCCAAGACACAGAGTAACCCCTCATTCTAAACCATCTTGCTAATGAATCCTAATTTTACATCCACAAATATCTTCAATTTCCTTTTTAAAAAATCAAGTTTTGAGATAAAAGAATAATCGACACCTGAATACTAAAAGTCAATGCATGACCGATATGTAAATCCCCGGTAACATTTGGAGGAGGTGACAGCATTGTGAAAGTTTTTTTAGGATGCTCATCCATTCCCTCTTTTGTGACTCCTTTAGCCCCGAAAAACCCTTTTTCAAAAAAAGAATAGAAACTTCTTATCTAATTGCTTATTGGAACATTAAATAGCCCAACAACAATGTTCCCACCTTTATACTCCCACCATTCATACCATCCTTCTTCAACCTTGGCCTAAAAAACAAATTTCAAGCATAATAAACAAATCGCAATAACCAGAAACTCAAGGTAGCAAATGAAATCATACTCACTGGATCATATTGCTTAGCCAAAACTCTCTTTGGCTTTAAAGGTGCTTTTCCATTTGAAGTCTTAATAGAATCATTATTATCTCGATTCTCCGCCGTCGAACTTGAATATCCTCTCGCCAATTTAGGGATTACTTTCCTTAATATCGAATGATGCGACATTAATTGTGAACCTGTGGCCAACCTTTGTTGATGAGTGAATGATCTTGGACGAGACAGCTTAATAAATCGATCAGAGGTGTTATGACTACATCGCATTAAACTGTGTCGTCTAGTTAATAATATAGCAATCATGTTTAGAAGACTATCCGAGAGTGGATGAAAAAAAATTTTTAACGATCATCCGAATCTGGGATGCATTTATACACCATCGATGTAACAAAATTACCATCGATTAAAGAAAACTTTTTTTGTCACATGATCTTTCTTGTCGGTCAAATATAATAAAAATTTCCTCGAGTATTACGAAAGTCGAAATCGTGCAAAAAAGTAATTGCATAAACTCGTATTGACATTTGCATCCAAAGTGAAGTAAAGCTTCTAGTTGTTGCGAGTTGTTCGATTATATATTGAAGGCAGCCGTGACTTTTTCTATAATTTAAACTTTTTAAGACGTGGCATTAAGACCAAGCGCTTTGAAAGGGTTCGCTTATACGCTGACTCAAAAAATTGTTCCGATAATTAAAACCTTTTTCGTTTACAATGTATATCTTTTGAACGATTGATTTAATAAAAAAAA
This sequence comes from Acaulospora morrowiae, assembly GCA_910591835.1. Taxonomy (NCBI): domain Eukaryota; kingdom Fungi; phylum Glomeromycota; class Glomeromycetes; order Diversisporales; family Acaulosporaceae; genus Acaulospora; species Acaulospora morrowiae. Next base: position 7,084 of record CAJVPV010000908.1, read on the forward strand.
AGAAATGAATTTAACTATAGATGCGTATTTATTTATTTGGCCTCTCACGGTGATGACTTATCAAATATTTTACTATAAATTACGCAATATATTAGAAAGATACTGCGTATAAATAAAATTGATTTGCAGTATTGTTTTTTTATTGCTTCGCTTATATATTATTTTTAAAACAATGAAACATCTTTCTAAACAAGAACGTAAAGATATTATTTCTTTGATTTATCATGAATTATCTACAAGAAAAATTGCTACTCAACTTGGTATCGATCATAGTACTGTATGAAGAATTCATCAAAATATGTTCTGATATATCAAAATCATTAGCTGGCCATCCATCTTCTTTAAATCATTAACAACAGAATGCTATACTGTTCAGGACAGGACAAGCAGATATTAAAACATATAATATTACCGTTATAATACAGTGAGTCTGTTATAATATACTTTTAAAAATGGGTTGAAATTAATTACCAAAAAAATAAACCAAATTTATTGCTTCATAATAATCAATGTCAATTACTACGTATGCTAATCCTAAAAATATTATTTTTCCATATGACAATGACTCAAAACATTCTACAAAAAAAAATTTAAAAAATTATTAGAAGATAATAAAATATTGATCGTTTTTTAAAAAAGCTTTCATATAACACGAATATGCCTAGTGACATGAACTTTGAAAATGAATTGAATAAGAATGGAATAAAGTTTATATTGAGAAATATATAGAAAACTTATTGATATTATGTTAAACAAAAGGAAGTTATACAAATTATTAAATTTATTAATTAAATTTAATAAAAAAATTGTACCAATAAACTTAAAACTTTATTTGATTTTTAATAATTTTATTAATAAATAAAATATTGTTTAAAATATATAATCAATTAATGATATATTCGTAAATTTTTTCAATCAGTTGTAGTAGCCAGACTATTAGAATTCATCTCCACGGGTCTCTATAAATAGATAAGTCACACTCCGCCTTGAACAAATTATTCATTAAACTGCCTGAAGTACTCGTTATAGTTTCATTTGGTTGGATATGCCTCAAATGTCATACGTACTTTATTTTATGAACCCCAAGAGATAAATCAATTCATCCACGATAAAAATTATTTTTATCAACGTCGTGGTTATAGAACGAATGTTAGCATGTTAATCATTTAAGCGGAGTAAACCCCAGCGCTAAGTCACCTTGGCTCAGATGTTTCAGAAGGATGCCGCGAGTTGCGTTGTGATCCCGTCAATCTCAAAATTGCATGTAACCTTTTGCACCACCAAGATTGTCCTTTATGTCTAAGCAATTCCCGCACGTCTTGAATGTGTAATGTTCATCACAATCAACCGGGTATTCTTCGATCTTATGCGCGAGATGATATCGGAACTTATAATGCGACCATGCCAATATCATCCTCGCGATCTTGATCTTGATCTTTCGATTGAATTTCTTTTTAAAATTCTGATATCATCAGACTCTTGGTTCTCGAGTCTTGAGTCTTTCTTTTTTTTTTTTCTCGCCATGTTTTTGGTTTCAAATCTTGGAAGAATGGTATTGAATCCTCACATAATTCCTTTGCGATCTTGTGATGGAAATCTTTTACGATATTCTTGATCTTATCATGTATCTTGACATATTTCTCCTTAGCGTGTACCTTTTACGTTTATTAGACCTACCCTTGCTTTTTATACCTCACTTTAATATTTATCATATCTCTTGCATAGCCTGAAAACGTGCTCAATGTCTCCTTTACCCCATTCAATCATCTTTCCATTGAGATCATATCGTGCGCACGCCAGGATCGATCGAGATGAAATTATTATCTTCTCGATAATTTATTCCAACGGTACGCACACACAAATATAGAATCGACCCAGTCTGTCTCGTGATATCAATGGCATTTTTTGAGGTCTTGATATGCTTAAGAAACGCATATTCGCCTTTTTTTTTCGTATGAAATTCATTATTTCATTAGTAATTGTTTGTGGTTGATATTTTTTGATTTTTTCTTGATCGTGAATTTCTTATTCGATTTAAGGTTTGCATCGTAGGTTTTACCAATTTGGACAGCGCACGATCGCGTACACCAGAAGGTGTCTCCTTCACCCAAGCATTCTCAAGTTGATAGTTATCGTTATTAATCACTAGTTTTCTCAAATATATTTTAGTTCTGTGCCCTTCTCTTATCAGATCGAGACACCGATTGTATGTCCATCGATACGTTCGCATCCACCTCTTCAACTTTTCTCTTTCTTGATCGTTGGGATACATGCGGATCTTGCGCGTCTTCAATTTCTTGTCTTGATGCTTGCGGCAGTCCTAAGGCCATTATGTCTGGCTGACAATAGATAGCAGATTGCAAGTTCGCCTGTGTCTGGATCTGTTGATTCAACATCCGTACCAAGAACCACAATCGTCACAATCGGTCCTTGCGGGTAATCATAACTTCCTCGAGATTTCTCGCGTACACTCATTCTAAAATCGACACGAATTCTCGTCGTTTCCAATTGAGACCAGACCCGACGTCGGTAACGACCTCATGATCAAGAATTTATAAGTGATGTGTGCACGCTGCCTTCCAAGGCCATCTTTCAGCTTTTCACTGAATGCCCGTGCATAACAAGGTTTTTTCTTTTGCGCATTCTCCTTGTTAAACATTAGGTCGATGTCCGTACGGAACACAACCATTTTTCACCTAGCATGGTGACGCTCGAAATATCTTCACGTTCGCTCCATCTACGAAGAGTGCTTTTAGATATTCCATAATTATTCTGTATCTTGTGGCAGGTTGGTAATTCATGCGTGTCGTTTCATGTTTTTTTATTAATATTTTTTTGCACGATGAAGCCTTTTGATAGTGACAAGAAAGCTTTTTCGCGACCTTTCATATGATATATGGACCCACCATGACGAAAATGTACATGCTACGAAATGAAACGGAATGAAACAAAATGATGAATATACGTTGTTACAGTACATGACATATTCCTGTATCATGTAAAACTCACCATGCAAACATTACGTATTTCAAAAAATTTAGGATACCTATTTAGTATCATATGCTTGAAAGTAAATGTTGGATTTTTGTTTCACCTGCAATAATTTTTCTCTACAGGTACATAACAAGCTAATCAATTTCCCTTTCACACGTAAAAGCTAAATTCCACGTGATGCACGAATCGTTGATAATCATTCACACGTCAGTAAAGTATCCAGTTCTCATCACTGCCAATTGTGTTTGATTTCTCTTTCTCGATTCAATACTGACATATACAGTGTATATATAGAATTCACTTGGTAAACCTCGTGTTTCGTAAATCCATCTTATAAGGTATTTACTTTTTAAAATTATATCTAATGGCATCTGTGAATGAAGCTCAGATCTTTCGGGAAAATGCTTAAAACGGGCGATGTGATACTCGCCTTTTAACTTGTGATTTGATGTTTTAATTTCGATCCATTTACGTATTTAAATTATAACTCGAAGAGAGTATCTACCTTAACGCAAAATGTAGGTTCAATTCTCTCTGAGGGAGCTAATTTAGGTATCACGCGAAACTTAGGGTTTGAGATACCCAGAAAAATCCTATATTTATGAAATTTATATTTGAAAGATGTAAAGTGACTCGTAAATTGTTTCTCCTATTGCCATTGGTCGAAACTACATCCCTTATCATATATTAGAAAATAAATTTCTAAACGAATGATTACAACCATCTTTTTTTTTTTTTTTAGAATATTGTTATGAATGCGCACAATGAAATTAAGGTCCGAGGTAAATTCGTGTTGTCCTTTTTTATTATCTAGTTATGACAAAATTCAAAAATTTTTAACCTACTTTATTATAAATTGATCAAAGAAGAGGACGACGATGTAATGATTATCGAAGATACAATAGCTGGCGAAAAAAACCCTTGGTCTGATGACATTGATACTTGGGAACCGGAAAGATATGAAGTAGAGAATGTATTATCAAGAAAATGGGAAAATGTAAGATTCAGGTGTAAACCTCGTTACCGTAATAAGATTTTCGTTTCTTAAAATCTGCTTTTGCTTAACAAAATATCTCTAGGGTCGAGAATTATTTCTGGTACAATGGAAAGGGTATTCGAAAGACACGTAGGTTACTAATGATTTTTGGATTTCAAGCTACAGTATACAGAATTGATTGCCGATGTGTTACTTTCTACATAAATCATTCTTTTAGTTGGGAACCCCGGGAGAACCTCGACAGTTGCCCTGAGCTCTTGGAAAAATTTTTCCAAATGGCCCAGGAAACAGAACTCATTCCTCAGGTCAATGTAAACACTTGTAAAAATTACGAAAACATCTGGAGGATTGGCCCTGAAGAAAAAAGATTATTTCAGGAAAATTATAAAATGGGACAAATGTTTAACGAGGATGTGTACAACAAGCTAATACTCAAGAAATGCGGAGAAAGAGAAAGAAGAATTAATTATAGTGGTAAAGATAGCATCGCGGAAGATTATAAGATTGAGGATGTACCATTGAGAGTAGATAAGGAGAAAAGAAGGTGATGTCTGCAAACATCAGAGATGAATCGATGAGATTAGATGTAATTTACGATTTGCACTTTCTATAACCGCTGCAGTTGCCGTATACATTAATGGCATATGTTTTTTTTTTTTTTGAAATAAAAATTCTGCTCAATCAACTTTAAAATATGATATCTAGTCATGTTATCATGCTTCATTCGGTATGAATCGAGATATGAATATATTTCTATTTTTTCTTAAGGCAATTCTTATTGCAAAAATTTACGAAAATAAAAGAATTCGCGTCCTTCTCATCAAATTATTAAGTTGTTTGTTTTAGTATGATCAAATATATAATCAAAAATTTTCAACTTGAATAATTTTTCGATATTTAAGAAAACGGTTAGAATTCTTCTTAATTTATCTTCAAGATAAATTATTCGTACATGATTCACGCATGGAATACGAAAAAAACTTATTTCATTTGTTAAGGACCGGTAAAAGTGATCGCATACTTGGACGACCCAAAGAAGCGATCAATGAGTTCTTTATTAACTATTCCTGTAATTCATATACCATGTTTACTTTCAAACGCAGGATACATTTAACAGCAAAACTAATAATCGAATATGCAGCAAGCTCTATTTATAACATACTTTTACATGTCATGATTTTTAAAATTATGACCTTCACTAGTACTGATACGCAAAGAGGAACTCTTCTCGAATTCCAACTTGATTGAATCCGGAAATTACAACGTTAGATGATTTGTTATGATACAAGTAACCAGCGAAATGTTATAAGCTTATCATGTTTATAAAAAGGAAATTATTGTTTCCATTTCTATTCGTCTATCTCCAATGCAAAGTGCCAGGCTTTCAATCATTATTTTACTTTAAAATACGTAAACATTAAATAGCAATTGCGTTTAACTTACAGCGTGCCTTTAAGAAAAGCATTATATTATTATACGTAATAAGAATAATGAAACTAGTATAATAAATATTTTTGAGAATTATATTAATTTAATAAAATCGGTCTAAACATTTTATTTACTTGAAATTGTCTGTTGGAACAAACTGAATAGCTACTAAATAACATTTTTCTTGAATATCAGCTTACTTTTTACACATTGCTGTTTTTCTATATTGAATTTTATGAAGATTAAAAGCAACTATTTTTTACGCTTATAGTATTGAAAAACTTTTATTTTTAAGTAATTTTAAGAGTTGACATAATTAAAAACTAAAGATAATTAAAATACTTTAAATCAAGGTTTTTTAAAAAACAAACTAAATAGAAAAAAGAAAGCAAACAGGGTTTCATATAATAAAGAGATTTTTTTAAAAAAATGATAAAATGATAAACATATATGTTTTCTTTAAAAAATTGCATTTTACTTTGTATAATTTTTAAATTATATGTAAATAATTTTAAAAATAAATTATTATCAAATTTTTTTAAACTTTATAATTTTTTTTAAAAAAAAAATAAATTGTACTTGTATATATTATATATATATTGATTTATGATATTAAAAACATCTATTGTATAAAAAATAAAAAGTTTTAATATTCAATATTTTAATATATTTTTTTAAAAAATATTTTTAGATTAATAAATTATAAGTTATCAAAATTTCAACCTAAAAATTATTTATTAAAAAAAACAAATTATCTTTAAATTATATTTTAATTAAAAATTAAATATTTTAGTTCAATATTTATAAAAAACACATATAATAAGTTATTCTTATATAAATTAAATTAAATTTTTAAATAGTTTAATACTATATATGAAATTTTACAAATTAATTGTTTTTATTGAAAAAACATATTATTTATTTATTATTTAATAATAACAAAATTCAAAAAACATTTAAATTAAATAATTTAAATTATAAAAAAAAAATTTATAAATAATTTTTTTTGATTTTATATTTAAAAAAAATTTTTTAATAAAAATTATTTGAATTTGTTTTTGTTTTTTATTTAAAAATCTATCTTTATATATAAATTAATAATTATTATAAATATTTTATATTATACCTAATTAATTAAATTTAAATAAATAAAATTTGTTAATTAAAAATTAAAATAATTTAGTTATAAAAAAAAATTATAAAAAAACAAATTTCTTGTTTAACTTTAATAAATATTTTAATAATCAAAATCAATAAAACAAATTTTCAAAATAAATAACTTTGTATTATATGAAAAAAATTTTAAATACTTATAAGATAAAAATATATTAATTTTTAAAAAAAATTTAAATTAAAAAATAATTTATTTATTCTTAACAAACTTTTTAAATATTTTTTAAGAGGATTTCCCTCATAAGTAAATATCATTTCTTTATTTGATATTATATATAACAAAGTATATATTATAAAAGAAACAATATCTCTTTCATTATTTCAGAAAAGTTTAATGCTAACTTGCCTATTTAGTTATTACCTAACTAATATTGTAAAACAATTCAAAAGCAATATTATATTGCTAGATAAAGCTGAGTAGCAGCTATATCTATCAACTCAAAAATTTTATGAATTCTTTTGATTTTTTGGATATATAATAGTTAAATGAAAATAAATATAACTATAACTAAAACTATATCAAATAAACTATAAAATCTATAAATAAAAAACCAATTATTTCCCTAAGAAAACCTCTGGACAGGATCATGATCCCATCTTTCCAGCTTTTTAATTACTATAAATAATAATGTATACATGAAGTTGTTTGTTGTTATAGTTGTTAATAGACATATAATAAATGTTATTGTTATAATAATTATTATAATTGTTGTTATGATACAAAATCAGTTTGAACAGATTTAGTTTTTGTTTTGATTTTTAAATAAAATCTAATTGGATAATTGGAAAGTATTAATCATCTGTAAGGGGTAAGCTAATTTCAGTTTTTTGGCCAAAAAAAAATATTGAAAAATTTGGGATAGTTCAGTAAATATCACCATAATAAAATAAAATTTATAAGTTGACTTGAAATAAAAATAGACTTACTAACTCTGTTTGAGTATGTATTTTGGAAAGTATTTGTTATAGCGAGTATAATGGTAATGATGTGAATAGTTTTTATAATAAAATAAGAGTAAAGAGAAATTAAAGAGAACAAAAGAATAGAGAACTACTATAGGCCTTTCCTTATACAACCAAAGAATAAACAAGACTTCCAAACTTAAATAGACTTTAACCAAAAGTCCTATTTCACCACATCAGTTGTTTTGAAAATTTTTGAATTCTTAAGCTAAGGTTCACTTGCGATAAAAAGTATAAAACATTTTCTTGCTTAAAATTATTATAAAAGAAAAATTTTTAACAAAGCAGATGCAATCAGATGAGAGTTTTTTAAATTTTTAAATATTAATTATAAATAAATAATTTTTAATATAATATTATGATTTATATTAAAAAAAATAATAATTATTATTATATTTATAACAATTTTTTTGTTTTTACTATATCACATGCCATGTAACTAGAAACTTCTGGGGCATCCTGAAATATCCCAGAATACTGTGAAACATTTCAGAACTTCTTGAAATCTTGTAAAACATTCCAGAACCTCCCAGAATATTATTAATTATTTATTATTAATTATTGTGTTTATTATACTTATACCTATTTGAAAAACAGAATATTATTAATAAGCATGTATAACATTTATTATATTATTAATAAGCATGTATAACATTTATTATATTATTAATAAGCATGTATAACATTTATTATATTATTTTTTATTTATTTTACATTTATGATATATAAGATCTTTCAGAAGAATCAATAAGAACTTATATATTAATAATATGTATTTTTATTTATGTATTTTTATAGATTATTTATATAACAGATAATAGTTATTTAAAGAGAATCTTTTTATCTTTGTAATAATTCAGATTGTATTTTTGTCTTTGAGTTAATAAAATAATTATCTCTCTTAAAACTTGTGATTTTATTTTTGACTTGAATATAACTTATTGTTTAAACTATTATGATACATTTAAACTCTTACAATATCTTTTGTAATTTATTTGTAAAAATTTAAATTTGTATTATGAATAAAAATTTTTTATTTATAAAAAATATAAAATTATAAAAAAACAAAAAAATTTTTATTATTTAAAAAAAAATATTTTTTTTTTGCAATATACTTTTCAAATTTTAATCTTTATTTAATTTTTATAGAAATAATTTGATATAAAATTTATAATAATAATAATTAAAGATCTTAATGATTCAATTCAATTTGATTATAATACATTTATACAAAATCAAGAGAAAAATGAAGTATATGACTATATGTATTAGCTTATTACTATGAACAAATAAATATATTATCTAAAAAACCTTGAAACAAGAAAAACTTGAAAAACTATTTGTTATAAAAAAACAAAAATAAAAAAAAATAAATAAATAAAATTTTGAATATAATCATTATTTGGAAAGTTTAAGAAAAATATATAATTATTGTAATAAATATAATTGCAGTAGTATTTTTATTATATTAATTATACAAGTTTTCATATCTAATTTTTTATTATATAATTGTTGCTAATTATACAAATTAATATAATTACATTTTAACAGTTTCTTATAAAATCTTAATTAAAAACAAATATATTGTTTTAAACAATATTGTTAAAAAGGTTTTTATAAACAAAATAGTATATAAAATATATAAAAATAAAGTTTTTTTATAATATATAACATCTCAAAAAATAACAAATATTTTTGTTTTCTTTTATTAGATTATTTTTTAATTTGTAAATTTTTAATATGAAAAATAAATTATTAGTTACATTAAAGTAAGAGCTTTTAACAAAATACATTCTCAAAAGAATTGTACATTATAAATATAACAGAAAAAAAATCAAAAAAAATAGTTTTTTAATATATAAATCACTTATCTTTTATCTATTTAATTTTGTTTTTAAAGATTCTTTTTATAGTTTAACCTATTCATTCACAATCTTAATAATTAAATAATATTAAAGTAACTTTATATATTTCTTTATTTTTTTATAATAGTTATAATATCAATTTGAAATTCTTTTTAGTATCCAATAATTGATATGTTGCAATAAATCTTCAATTAGTTTATTAATAATTTTGTTTGACAATATAATAAACTCTTTATATATAGTATTTAGAACTGTTTTAGGATCTGTTTTTTAACAATAATAGACTTATGTAATACAGTATATTACAAAAGTATCCAACTCCTATGACTCAGCAGATTAGTAAGATAAGTAAACTTTTTTTATTTTATTTATTTTGTCTATTTATACTCTGATCATTAAACATTATATAATTTCCCTTTGCCTTGATTAACAATTCAATATGATTTTTTATACTTCGAACAAGATTTATGACAAGTTCACTAGACAAGCAATTCCAATCTCGTATTAATTGTATTTTTAATTCTGTAAGACTTCTAATTTTTTTTTTGCTATTTTTATTTTTAGTAATCTTCAAATATATTTTATTAGATTTTGGTCAGGTAATATTAATGGCCAAGGTAAAACATCAACGTCATTTTTTTCTTTCCAATAGATGACTTTTTTGGCATGATATTTGAAATCGTTATTCTCCTGTAACACCTACTCTACCAAATCCCCCTTAAAAATCATATCAATAGATGGGAGAAGACTCCATTCATACATTGTAACCATAAAATCAGCATTAAGGTTATGTTAAAAGCAGATCAGCTCTCCAAAGCCTAAAAATGAAAAATACCCTATACATTGATCTTTAATAGGTGCTTCACAAATCGAAATAGTTTTCTTCACCTAGAAAACTGCCAGACCTTCTGTCCTGACTGATTTAGATGAAACATACCCTCATTTAAAAATATCACTTGACTTCAATCAAAGTTTTTATGACTTTTTGCCTACTGTAGTTGTTTTATTTTATAATTGTCTGTAAGTAAAGGCTTAGAAAGTTTAGCCATATATTTACTCTCACCTTTATGTAATCGTTGCTGAATGGTGTCTACACTAAGATCAACCTTTCTTTTTTTTATTTTCCATTGAATATCAATGGCAATTATGTCAATTTCTTTTTTGCCAACTTCATGATTTTAAGATCTTGCTTCATAGTCATAATGCAATTTCTATCAGGTTTTTGTTGGTTTCTCAGATCTTTTGTTTTTTCTCATCTTTGAATCCAATAACTTATTATAGATTTACTACAATGAACATACTTTGTTGTAGCTTTAAGCCCAAGCTTCAGATCTTTTGGATGTAAGTGTAAAAAAACAATTTCATATTGCTTATACACAGGAAAAGTCATTTTTGCAACATGAAAATCAGCTATCATATAAAACCTGACACAAAAATCTTATTGTCTCAAAAACATACATATGATCAGCATTTGTGTTACTCTTTATTACCTGAAAATTTTAGAGCATTATGTATGATCTATAAAAGATTAAGAGGGGTTAGATACTTTTGTAGTATACTGTATATATTTTATTAAATATAATATTTCTAATGCAAAGACCTCTGGGTCTATAGCGCAGTGGTTAGTGCTCCAGAAGTCATATCACAAGATCAAGATTCAATTTCTTCAAGAGGATTTTAAAAGGATTATTTCTCGAAAAGGAAAGGATCTCTATCCATTGGCTTAACCATAAAATAACCGATGCTTCTAAATATAGTAACTG
>CAJVPV010000909.1:0-18255 GCA_910591835.1 Acaulospora morrowiae
TTCAAGGGTAAATGCTAGTGGAAATCGGACAAGGGGTAGTGATGATCTTGGGCGAAGATCAAGTGTAACAATATGAACCTATATTATCGAGAGGTGAATAAGAAACTTCTGTTGTCGATACCAACTTTGTTTGTAGGGTAACTAAAATTTCTGATTAAGGATGGATCCCTAAATTATTTAGCATATAAAATTTTGCAGATTAATTATGTTTCTTTTGAAGGGACATAATTATTTGTTTATTACTTTAAGAGACATAATTCAAAAAATATATAAATTAAATGGCCTAAATTACAAAAAACATTTATAAGTAATTTTTTTTTGACCTTATATTTTAAAAAAAACTTTTTTAATAGTAAGTGACATTTGAATTATATCCTTGCCTTTAATTTAAGGACCTATCTTTATTTCTAATCATTATATATCATTTTACTAGATATTCTAGACACCAGCATAATACTTGTAAAATTCTACACTAGTATTGGCTACCATATGACTGGATATAGTAGGACACAACTCCCTGGGAGTTCAGATGACAATAGTTATATAATAACTTCTTAAATATATCTAGTCTAACCATCAATAAGTAAACAATGCCAAATATGATAATAATGACTATGCTGATCTTTTGGAAGAAGTAAATCATCTGTTCTTTTTCTAAAAAATTATGAAAATGAAAAACTTCTTAAGACCTACAACATAAAAGAAGTTATCACTTCTTAATATGGTTTTTGAATAAAGAGAGTCAATTGGCCAGAGAGGTAATAAGATGGAGAGCAACAGTTTTAAGAGAAATAAAAGCCTAAAGAAAAAAAACTTCAAAGAGAAGGAAAAAACCTAACTTTGATAGGAAATAAGAAAAAGAGAAAAGGAAAGAGGTATATATTAAAAAAGGTTTGTAGAAGAGAAGGGAAAAAAAAAAGGAAGAGGGAAGAAAAGAATAATAGAAAGAAGAAACAATATTAGGGAAAAGAGAAAAACAAAAAAAGAAAACAATTTAAAAATTTTCTAAAAAGGAAATTTTCAAGTATAGGGAGAGGAGTGAGAAAGAGTTTTTTTATATTTTAAAAAATAATTCTAAAAATTTTTATTTATTTATTATTCAAAAACCATTATATATAATTAATAATTAATATATCAAAATAAAGCTTAAAATATAGAGATAATAAAAATATAAATTTTATATAAAAATATTTTTTAAATTTTTTAAAATTAAATATTAAAAATGAATTACAAATAAAAATTTTATTAAAATTATATAAATTTGAATACAATAAATTTAAAAATTTGATAATTTAATCTATAGATTTATTACTTTTTTAAAAAAATTTCTATATAATTTTTTTTATAAATATTAAAAATAAAATATAGAATTTTATAACTTTGTAAATTCACATAAAATAAATTTAAAAATTGATTAATAGTAACAATAATATTATATTTTTTTTATAAAATTTTTTTTGTTTTCTAAATTACCATTAATTAAAATATTAAAAATTTCAAATAAAATTTCAAAAAGTTTTGCAATACACTGTAAAATAATATTTAAACAATTTATAAATTATTATTATTTTTTTTTTATAAAATAAATTATATATTTATTCATGTTATTATATAAATAAAAAATAAAATAAATCTTATAAGCTATTAATTTAAAATAATATTCACAAATTTTAACAGTTTCTGTTTTCTAATATATAATAAATTTTGTATAATATATATTATATGACATAAATAAAGTATTAATCTTAATAAAACAAGATTTAACTATTTTTTAAAAACAAATTAAATAAAGTTATTACATGTAGGCAAGGCTTTGCTAATTAAACCAAAAAAAAAAAGAAATATATATAAATATTTTGAATTGGTTCATTGAAAATTTTTAATTCATGTCACACATGAAATTTCAGAATAACAATAATAGAGAAATCTTAGAAATGCTTTTAAGTAATCTTAAACTATAGATTTTAAAATAGTTTTAAAATACTTATTATTTTTATATTAAAAATTAATTTCAAAAATTTATGACTCACATTATATAAATAAATTAATAAAGAAGTTTGATTTCTACGTGATCTTAATGACGTTACATTTCAGTGCAAACTCTTTCGAGAAAACACGTATTGAGTGCAAAGTGAAATCGCATCTTCTTATCAGTGTTAATGTTAAAGATAGTAGAAATGCGATTATTACACCAATACTGTAACAAGTGTGGTTATTAGCAACCAGCAGACACAAGACGCTTAAGTAGATTCTGTATTCAATTTAAAGACGTCTCATAAGTTGCTGAAGAAGCTATTGGGAAGGTGGATTCGACTAAATAGAATGAAATACAATTTATTGAGACTCAAAAGAAACATAATTTGATGTGTAAATGCTAAACACAATTAAGTCGTACGAATTATATAAAGTCGATTTCTTTAGTTTTGAAAATTTTCTAAAACCAAAAATTGTTTATTGTTAAGAGATGTCTTCTCTTTCCATAAATATATATTTCTCAATTGTTAATTTTAAACGGTTTCAAAACATGTTTCTGTACGCATTTTCTAACTTAGCTAATCTTCAAGTTTAGTCAGGATTGTTTGGCACGTAATTTAAAACTAGTACCTAATATCACGTGACGATCGACATACCATATTCTAAAAAAAAAATTTTCACTTCCCCGAGAAACCATCCTTTCTCCCTTCACTATGATAACATCAATTTCGTCATCAATTATACCAAACTCATCGATAAAATTCTTTACTCTCAGAACGTCACGATCAATATTCAGATCTTATGGATTAGCTGTACCACACATTATTACCATAAGAAAAGGCAAAAAACAAAGCAAACCTAATAGAAATGAAATTAATGATTGGGAAATTAGTAAGAGTTCTAGCGACAGCGGCGATGGTAATTGGAAAAGTAACAAGGAATTTAACGGCATCATAAAGGGTGGTAAAGAAAGATATCCGAAGAATAAATCATCATTTGGTAACGAAAGGTTTCATAAAGAAACTTTACCGCGAAACCAGGAATTCGGGTACGAAAATAATGAAGATGGAGAGATGGGTAAACGAGGAGATGGAACGATCATAAGAAAGCATAAAAAACAGCAACCCATCAGAATTTTTGAGTACATAGATCAAAGCAAAAATACTTCAGGTAAAAGTCGGAAACCGCCTTTCTCTATTGTGTCAAAAGTAATTATTCCAGATAGTAAGATTCAACCACTTCCACTACCGAAATCAACTCGGCATGAAAAATTGAATATTGTTAAGGAGGTTTCTCAAAAAAGGAAAAATCAAGTTATAAAAATATCGAAGAGCAATGCATTGCAGGAGAGTAATGGTGATGGCAAAATGGTTAATCCTAGAAGGATAACGTTAAGAGCAAATTATAAAAAGTTTTGGGAAGAAAATATACTTAAACCAAATTTTCACATGTTGGAGCATGGTTCGTATCAATTTTAGTGTCAAGGTCATATTTTATTATCACATTATTTCGGTGTTAATGCGTAATCGATTGATGAAATTCAAGATTTCCTATCTTGGTGTCGCGGAACAAGATTGTCAAAATTTTATGATTGCTTCAAGGGAATGGATTGGAAAGACATAATACAATTAAATGAAGAGCAATTAAAGGAATTGGGAGTGGGAAGACCGTCTTCTAGAAGAATTTTTTTACGAGGATTCAAGTATGCTAAGGTTGCCCTGGTAGGTATTCTGTTGTCCTTCAGTTGACAAGAAGAGAACATTCTATGTATATGCCTTTTAAAATTTTATAGGAAAAAGAAATGAGCAAAGTATCATCGGACAAATACATCGAAAAATACGACATCAAACAAGTAATATTGAACAATGAAGATACCATCAGACAAACTGGTGAACAAATGCTTGAAGGTGAATTGCTCGAGAAGCTGAAAAGGCAAAAACAAGAAAGGCATAAAGAACATGAAGCGAAATTTGAAAATCATCATAGAGAGAATCAATGCGAGAATGCGTAAAAGAAGAAACACGGTGATAAAGTTGTGACAAAAACGAGTGAACTCATATGCGTATGATAATATTTTAAAAACAAATATCTCGATTATGTTTGCATCAATTGCATAAAATACATATACAATTACAATATACAAATATAATGAGTGTAAATAAATAAACAAACAAATAAGTAGATAAATACATATTTTTTCTTATATAAAATAATTTTTCATATCAAAGAAAATAAATGAATTTTTAATCGAAAACCAATAATATACATACATTATCAAAGTATTATCAAAATATCAATGTACACTGTATCCATTTAAAATTTTTTATCGTAAATATGACCGGTAATGTGTATACACAGTAGATTGTTATTAAATTGATGATTAATTAATTAAAAATCTTTCAATAAAAATATATTCGGCAATATACAGTACTTTCGATTTTATGATTAACCAGTATGATATCAATGTTATAGAAAACATTTTTTTTAAAAAAAAAATCGGCAAGGAATTTATGAAAAAAATAATAATAATAAATTGTTACCCGATTCTTGATATTAATAAAAAAAGAAAGAGATTCTTGAATTTTGTTATTCCTACATCTAATTAATGCTTTTTTACCATTCGACAAACGATCCGATTCAAACCTTCAACTATACGTATATACTGTATATGTTTTATTGACCAGTGGACCGAGCTGATTAACTTATATCACTATGCACATATGACATTGTTTTGGGGGTTCCATTATTGGGGCTTTATCTCGGAAAATGATTCAAAATTCAACAAGATAGATCTTAAAATCTACTTATATTACTGAGATTAACTTATCGTAAAATGAGAACATTCAGCATATTTAGGAAAAGTAGAACAGGGCAGTTCTCTCAAAGAATCCACAATTACGCAATCACATTGATAAGGACAAAATGCGCGTGTTTCAAACGCTCGTCGCGAGACATTTTTGTCGGTTTTTTAGAAACGCATTTTAACCTAAAACCTTGTGCAGTAAAAGGTTCCCAGATAAACTGATCATACACCAAATTAATTCTAGTTTAAAAACCGGGTGAAAATTATGATGGTTAGTTTGATCCTATGCAGTTTAAATTAAAACTAGTATCCAAATCAATTATTACAACGCGACACTCGTTCATCAATTCATATTTGTGTAGATCCTGGATCCATAGATAAATATTCCCGCATACTTTACACTACCATTCCATCTTTGGTTGAACCCTCCGCCATTTAATATCAAAATCTCGATCGACCATTATTTATAATTGCAAATTCAATAATTAATCATAAATGATCTGATGATATTATTCTTTTTATATGCGAATGGTGAAGCCCAAGTTTCCCCGGCGAGTAAATCTTTCCTAGTGAGTATTCTTTAAGCAACATTTATCATTTTTATTATGGAATCTTAGATATCACCCGTTTTACATCAATTCCATAAAAAGGATATCTACTAGGAAATTGACTAGTCTCATTTTCACTTTCGTAGCTCTTTCATAATTTTCCTCCCCCGATTTCACGACTCAAAAGCTCATTTATTTTAAAATAATTGTTTTAAATTATTGTCACACGGCGCCGAGGTTTTACAACGGTGCCACTATGCATTTTGACATATAAATCCGTCAAAAGTTTAAGATCAATAATCCCCAGTAATGTCGCTAAAACCAAAGCTTTGTTTTATCTTAATTTTTGTTCTAGCAATTTGTTGTCATGTTAATGCTACAGGATTTGCTTATGGAAAAGACAAGGTTCGAGGGGTTAATCTCGGTGGATGGTAATTGATATACTGCATATATCTATATATTCACTCTAATTCTTGTTATGCCTGGCTAATTTGAAATTCTGTGATTATAACTTTCGTAGGCTGGTACTTGAACCATGCAAGTCTTACACTAATATGTCCCCTTGACCAAATTCGCTTCAAAATTCATGAAAACTTACATCTATTTTCATTGAAATTAGGGATTCGACCGAGTCTTTTCGATCAATTCGTGAACTCCACAATACAAGCCGTAGACGAATATACCTTTACTCAAGTTCTTGGGTGCGAGGAGGCTAGGCGACAGCTCCGAAATCATTGGAATACTTGGGTGACAGAAGCTGACATCAGAAAGTTGGCTTCCTACGGATTAAATCACTTAAGGTTATTTGTTTTTCGCTTTTGTCGTAAACGTCACGTGCCAATGTTGACAACTCATCGCATAAACAGGATTCCGATAGGCTACTGGGCGTTTGACAAAAAACCTGAAGAACCATTCGTCCAGGGGGCTTATTTCTACCTATTGAAAGCTGTAAGATGGGCGAAAAAGTATAACATGAAAGTTATTTTGGACTTGCACGGGGCTCCCGGATCTCAGGTGATCAATGGCTTTTGCGTTTCGTGTAGATCTTCGATGTCCTATACCATATAACTTTTATAATTCTAATGTCATCGTTTCTCACCGTAGAACGGATTTGATAATAGTGGTCGACGCGGTCCGATTGAATGGCAAACCGGAGACCCAGATAACATTCCACGCACCATAAATGCGGTGAAGATTATGACAAAACGATTCAGTTGTTCAGAATTCAAGAATACCGTTGCGGCAATTAACGTTTTGAATGAACCCGCCAGGTATACTGTAATTAAATTTCCAGCGACACCGTTTTTCTAAATAAATAATCCAGGTTCAAACCATTTTATATAGCTGGGGAGGCAATCAACTAAATGTCACCCGAAAATTCTACGCCAAGTCATATGAAGCAGTTCGTCATATTAACAGTGGAATCCTGGTCGTCTTCCATACCTCCTTCCTTCCTCTGTCCACTTGGGGCGATTATCTAAGTTCACGGAAATTTTCGCGAGTCGTATTGGATACTCATATTTACACGGTGTTTAATTATGACCTGCTAGCATTGAATCAGGCGCAACGAATAAATTTAGTATGCTCAAATAAACCTGACATCTTGAACTCGACCGAAAAAGTTTGGACGTTGGTTGGAGAATGGTAAGAAAAATCTCTGGATGATTTGATCGGCAGCTTCTTGCATTATATATGAATCACCAATAATAATATGAATTAGGAGTCTCGCCGATACCGATTGTACGAAATGGTTAAATGGTTTTGGCAGGGGTGCGTTGTACGATGGAACTTTGGGTGAAAGAGGACCTGTGTGTCCCACTTGCAAATGTCAAGGGACGGAAGATTATTGTAATTGGACTTTGGAATATAGAAGATTTCTATTGGATTTTGCGTCCGCTCAGATGGATGCCTATGAAGCAGGGTATGATATTTTTCCATCATATTTTTCTCAACTCTCTGCTTGGTAACATTAAATACGAAGATTTGTAACAACAGGATTGGTTGGATCTTTTGGAATTTCAAAGCCGAAGCATCACCGCACTGGAATTTCATGTTGGGAATCGAGGAAGGTTGGATTCCACTTTCGCCCATAAATCGAACCTATGAATGTAATGTAATGGACGCGTTGGTTGAATTATTTTGAGAAAATTTCTTTTTTTTTTTTATTGCTTAGTATAACGCGTCGGTTTAGCCTTAATCAGAAAATTTCTCACGTGATCTGTGAAAATTTCTGTTATTGCATAATGTTGACGTTTTTTTTTTTAATGGTATCGTGATTTTGGTTTCTTCTTGCTTCCCAATGAATCAAGATTTTCGCGCATACACTTAGTCTTTGAGCATATACACACGTGAAAGGGTAATAAACACATCTGAGGTAACAATAGGTGATTGTTGATTAAAATCTATATGGCATTTCGAGCTTATCATGTGCGCGTTGAATCCATGAATTACGTATCTGAACATGAAACATAAACATTAGGATGTGTGATGACGATTTTACTGCGGAATCCAAAATAGTGATCAACCCCTATAAAGAAACTCTACACGTGCAAAACCGACTTCCTTTAAATAGACCGGTTAGGACAAACTTTTTCACACCAAAAAAAAAAATAATCAATCTTCCCCTTCACTTCCATAGCCTTAAATAAAGTAAGTTGCGTACGCGAAAAAGTCGACACGCTTTGATTCAAGAAATTTCTAAAGTTTGTTTTATCTTTTTTTCAGCTGTTTAACGGTGTTTTTTTGCGGGGTGAAAAAAAAAAAAAAAAATTTCGCGCGTCTATTTTTTATCCTTGTTTACCTAAACTTTTTGGTTTCTCCATAAGCAGTTTTGTTCTAGATAGACTTTATAACATTAACAGGAAAAAAACAACAACCGATACTCGATATGATGGATTATGACGAAGAAGTTATTATTAAGCTTCATGACACGTATACCAACACAAACAACGCCATGAACGAGGTGGCTCAAAATAAAGTGACTTCCTTATCTGATAACGCAACAGATCTTAATATGATCGTGACACAACAAAACAGCGTTTTATCTGACACATATAACAAAGTTTCTTTTAGCGAATGGGTGGGTTTTATGCAGGATTTCGGAGCGAGTCACGGGTTCATTAATGCTTACAATGTCAATTTTGGCATACAGGGTGAGGAAGACGGTGATTTCGAAATTGATGAAGATTTTGTTCGGGTGGTACAATCACAGACGCTGCAAGATGACGCGTTGAAACATCATCAAGAATTTATGGACGAAGATTGCGATACTCGGACAGAAGTGGAGGAAACTGCAACTTCAGAACAAGTTCAGCCTGTCGAAGGTAAAAATGATGAGAACAAACGAGAGATACCCTATGATGATTCGACGAAAGAAATCGACAATATGGATCAGAGTTCATCTGCTCAACTTAGTGAGGTATCTGTCCAACCTACTTTGATTGTTCAAAAAGACGTTTCAATTTCCGTCACTAAATGCAAACAGTCTGAGAAGGGCAAAAAAAAGGGGGCGAGAAAGACTCCCGGACGAAAGAAGACCAAAGCCGATACTGAACCTAGTCACTCTGTCGATGAGAACAGTGACATCGACTCCTCTAAGGGTAAGCATTGTCAAGTTAAATTGATTTATTAACTTCCCAATTCACTAAATGTGCATGTATTTTAAATACTACAGAAGACGCCGACCTAACTCCATCGATAACAAAGTCTGGCAGAAAAGTTCAAAAACCCATTTTCTATAACCCGGCCAAGTCTGAGCGGAAAGTTAAGCCGTCCGAGGTATCGAATGAACAACAAAAAATATTGGTCGAGTCTAAGAAGACACCAGTAAAGAGAACGGCGGGTAAATAGCCATCTTGCACGTGTAAACCGCTTGGTTACAGTGGAATTTGTTGCGAAGCGCGAATTATGTTTTTCTTTTTTTCTTTACTCTTTACAGAAAGACGCCAACATAAAACGGCCAGAAGCACGCAGAATAAAGCATATGATGCGTTAATGAGAGTGGATCATGCTATGACTCCAACGCCAATTGTTCCCAAGAGTGTGCAACAAAGTCCACTAGAAAATATTCAAGTATTTAATCAATATCTAGATTCTCGCGATCAACCTAACATAGTTTTCTTCGGTGAAGAACTAGAGAGTGATGATAGTATGGTCTGCAACATTTGTCAAGAGGGTTTATCCGAAAAAGGAAATTGGATTATTCTATGTGACAATTGTGATACTCCCTATCATCAAATATGTCATAAACCGGTTATCAGTGATGAATTTGCAGATTCTGAAAAAGAATGGAAATGTCTTAATTGCGTAGATTGTCCAAGTGCAAACAAACGCGCGAGGATCGACAAGCGAAACCTTACGGGAAAGCCCCGTGGGAGACCAAAGAATGATAAATCAGGCATAATAGTAGGAAGCGATTCCACTGAGATTTCCAAAGAACACCTCGGTGAATCAGCGATATCAGCAAATCGGGTTGGTTCGGCTTCAAAATTGCTAACATATAAGCAAATAGATATACTGTTGACGCGAGAGCAGGTGATTTGGATAATGCTAATTTTTTATTATTTTTATTTTTTCAAGATCATTGTAATCTTCATATTGATTTTTTTGTTCATATTTAATTTACAGAAAATCGAATATTTTTCTTCTTTACCAAAAGAAGTTTTGGTTAACCTGTTGCTCTTGGCGGAACAAATCGCGCCCAATATACCGTTATATCCGGCAAATATCTTACAAAAGTACAGAGATGTTAACGCGTCTAAATATGGAAGATCAAAGTTAAATCTTCAGGCGAAGACAGAGGTAGCGGCGGAGGAATCAAATGTACATATGGACACTTCAGAATCATTAGCTCAACACGAAGTGGGTGAGGATTCTATCATTCCGAAGAGGGAAACTCCGGAAGTCATGACTCCTGAACCCACTGTAAGTTCCTTACCCAGTGCGAATGTTCCAAAAAAATATTCTGCTTTTTATGTTGATATTTTCATAAAAGCAATAACGGCGATGAATCAACCAAATGGAAGTTCTGCACACAGTATTTACAGTTGGATAAAAAGGTGCGGCTGTTTCATTATTTGAAATGGTCATTTTTAATTATCAATATTAAACCTTCAACTCATTTATATTTCTGACAGTAATTATGTTGTTCCGGAAAAATTCCAAAATCACGCGAAAAAGCATCTCTTTGATGCCGTTGCACAAGGAATCATAGTAAAAAACACCAAAATGACATACAAAATTAATAATTCTTATCCTTACGTTCCATCAAAGGTAGTTTTCCGTTGGTGCCTCTTAGTTTACCATTATATACAATTTTACTAACAATACTTCGTTACTTAGGATATTGGAGAAAACCCTTTCAAGCCTTTAAATCCAGCTAACTGCGAGGCATCAACACAAAACAATAAAATAACCAAGGCTAACTTGGATGTAATTTTGGATCAAAGTAATACGACAATTTTGAATAATATCGATGGGGTTAAGGGTCAGGGCAGACAAATGAATTCGGAAAACCAGGGGAGAAATCCGCATGGTGGTCAATTGATCCTTGCTCTTCGGGAGGGAAATTCCAGTCACAATATTCAGTCAACTTTAACTAGCTGTGAAAGAAGTCAGAGTTGCCAATTGACACCAAACTGTCGTCAGAGAAGTCTTAATCAGAGCGGTCAACCTCCTAATCAACCGATTCTGGAACAGAAACCCATTGACGTGATCGATCAAGCATATCAGCGAGAATCGTCTCAACAGATGCTGTCCACATCAAAGCCTGAGCATAGAGATGCTTTGATAAACAACAATACCGTGAATACATCGACCATTCAAAATCAAAATATCAATTTTACGAGGCAAGAACAAATGCTTAAAAATCCTAGAAACCCAGTTCCCATTTCATCGATCGTGAATGGCAATATTGCACCGCGTCCCAGTCGGATTCGCCCACCAAACTCTTTTATGACGAATCAGTATATGACGGTACCCCGGCAAAATATTAATCAAGGACTAAACAATTTCTCTCTTTCAAATCAATCGCTATCTATGCTGAATAACGGGATAGGTTCTCAAACAATACTTCCACCGATCAACCCTCAGCAGCAGCAACAACAGCAACATTGGCCCACTTCATTCAATCCATTTTACATGATTCCGAACACGAATGATAGTCAATTTGGATTAATGCATTCCACCTATCCTACCTATGGCCAGAGTCAACAAGCCGCGAGCTACCGAGGTCATAATGGAATGCAAAATAATGGCTCCCTAATGAACGGAAATCATAATGGACAAAACATCAACGGTTCTGTGAACTCATCTTTACAAGAAATGGGTTAGATCTCACCACTTTTGGGTAATATTGTAAATCCATGAATCTGAAAGAAAAATACCGTCAATTTTGATGTGTCTGAGCTATTATTAGTTCTTTGATGCAGTTATAATAAATGATTTGAATGTATGATGCGTAAAATAAAGAAACAAGAAATTATTTTTTCGCATATTTATTATAGCATATAAGATGACAATATTCTTTGAATTGTAAATATGACAAAAGATAAACTCCAGGAAAAGGAAGCGATCATTGAACGTCTCGGTGAAAAGATTAAGTTTAGTCATGCGTGTTTTGTGCCTAGCTATTAAATGGAGAGGTCGCTCTTTACAAGTAATTTTGGCGTGATATCATATAGGGTTCCCATAGCATACAGTACATGGATGCATATTGTTAATATTTCCATTTCTTCGGGAGATGAATTTTATTTCTCTGAAGTTTAAATTTTACGATCGAAAATTTGTAATGTCTTGGTGTGTCTCTAACGTGTTTCTTTTGCACCCCAAATTGGACGAGAGTGACAGAGAAGGAAGGTATGCTTTAACACGATAAAGATGATTGTGTTGTCGCTGTGCAGAAGGGCTTTTAAAGGGCGTAAAGATATCAAGCATAAAGGTGATTCCTGGCGATTATTTGGAGGGATATTTTGTTCTGATGGTGCGACTATTATGGAGGCTCACAGGATTGTTGTTGAGGCTATGAACGCTAGGCGAATTCTCATTGTCATGGAAGGAATTACGTCCGAATGCTTTACTCGAGAGTAGTGAAAATATCTTAGATAAGTAATTAGAAAAAAAGAATATATATATATATATGTATTCAACAAAAAAATCGTTTAAAAACAAAATTTCAGAGCAATAAAATGAGTTTTGCTTTTTACATTAGTAATGACCTTTTAACCAAGAATTTTTTTTAAAAAAAAATTATTCTTCCCATTCGGGTCGCTGGAAATCACGATATACATATCAATAAATTATATTGTATACGTAATAAAGACAATGTTTTTACAAACATTTCAAATCGGAATATTTATTACATCTACATAATTTGCGAAATTTCCATTTTAAATGTTTCTCATCATATGGACAGATGACACCGCATTAGGATGATTTTTATATTAAAAAATTATCAATATATCAAATCTTTATTTTAAAAATTTTTTCTTTATGATTTTATCAAATTCAAGCCATAAACATTCGACTATATGTTAAATAGCAAAGTAACATAATTTCGATTTAAAAAGTTAATATAGTGTGATTCAAAAATTTTGATAAAAATTATCTATTAATTACTTTACAACTATCTATTAATTACAATAATTTATTATTATTACATATTACTTGTTCATATCTATTTTGCATCCACTTAATCAGATTATTTAATATACTATTAGGAATTAAATTCTATTTTTTTTTTAAAACACTTTTAATTCAATTAAATTTTATGGCATTCTTTTTCAATATTTCATTTTACTAAACTTTATATATTTTTGATTGGATTTAAATCTGAATTACTGGCTAATCAATTGATGACTTTAAACATATTTGCTTTAAAATAAGATTTCACCAAATAATTCATATGTTTTGGGTGATTATCTTGTTAGAACTATACATGTGTTCATATTTAATTCAGATATTTTTCAAAAACCATATTATGTTCATATTATTAAGTAACAATTAGTAAGTAATTGGAGATTGTATTTAATTTGAAATCGTATTATCAATCAAATTTTTTTTTTATGGTAATAAGAAAACATGTATAGTTAGAACTATTTTTTTTTTCATTATAGTCTTAATATCTGTTATATTTTTTTTTAATATACTGACATAAACTTTGGAAATTATTATTTTCCAAAAATAAAATAAATTAGTTTTTCTCTTTATATAAAATCCATTCATATAAATATTTTTTTTCTATCTTTAAAAATTCAATTAACTATATTGTGAAATAGTTAGAAAGCAATCTCATCTAAAAAAAAATCTTTGTTAAAGTATTATTCAAGTATTTTTTGATTCATTTTAATTGTTTTTGTTTTTGAAGTGAAGTAAATATTGGTATTGCTTTAGAAATATTATTTTTATATCCAATGGTTTTTAAATACTATATAAAAATTAATTGTAAGATTACTTCATTCAATTTTATAACTAGGATTCTAAAAAGTATCAAACTGGTATCGAATTGATATTGAAATAATACTGTTCTCTAGTAAATTTAATATATAGGTTATAATCCACTTATATAAATTTATAATAAATTTAAGTATCAAACTGATATCAAAATGATATTGAAATAGTATTGGATATTGTTAAGAGTCCTATCTATAATCAAGCTTTTTATTGATATAAAAGAATTTTTTTCTATATATTGTTTATTTTTTGTGCCAATTTTTTCATAATTATTTTTAAATAACCAATTCTTTTAAGTTACTTGTTGATTTTAACTTTTTCATTTTTTATAAATTGCAGTAAATGGTTAAAAAAGATATTTTTATTGTTATATATATTTTCTTTACAATATACTTACTTTAATTTCAAAAAGACAAAATTATTTATTATTGATTACTAAAAGTAAAAACAGTTATCTTAACTTCTATTTGTATTACATAAAAAGAATTAAAGAACAAAAAATTTTAAAAAAAATTCATTGAATTTCTGTTTTATCACTTGTATATTTTAATGACATATTCTTGTCTAGTTTTAGCTAATTACTTATATTATTTTATTAAAACTTTAGAATTATATTGTATATGAATATATTTTTAATATTATATTTAATATAATTATTAATAATTAAAAAAAAAAAGCTTTTTTCTATATATAACTTTTTTTTAAAATTAAAAAAACAAGTATTTTTTTTACTCTTAAATACTTAAAAGTCCTTTATACTTTCTTTTTTTTTATTACAAAAACTTCAAGAAAATTAAAGAAGTATACAGATATATTAAAATAAAACCTCTAATAAAAAAAAACAAGTTTAAAAGTTTTGTTTTTTTTTTTAAATTATATAAAAAAAGACCTATAGTAATTGTTTTTTTATAAATTTTTTTTGAAGTTTTTTCTATTTTTTTTTTTTAACCTGCAATCAAACTGGTGTTGTATATTTATTAAATCATAAAGAACTATTACACACACAAAAATATATGCAAAGTACAAATTTTCTTAACCCAACTTATTCATCTTAAGTCTAAACCTTTAGATGCAATTTATAGGAGTGATATGTTATTAGCCTGATAGTTAGAATTAAGATCCAGTTATATTATAAGAATTACAGCCTGCAAATCACATCTATAGTTACAACCATAAATCCAAATTATGTTATCTTCCTTTTGCAGAAACTACATAAAGGGCAAGGAATAAAAAAAGAAATAAGGATAAAAAAAACAACACAAATGTATACAAATAAAATGATATATGAAAAAAAAAATAAAAACTATTATCTATTCTATTTATCATTGAAATGATATCTCAGTGGACAAAATCCAGACCCCTCATAAATACTCACTTGTCACTACCTGTGGTCAGTTAGACTGTTTAATTTCTATCGAAGCAGGTGATATTCAAGAATATTTAAGGACACTTCCTGAAGAATATTTCTTGAAACTTTATGTTTGAAGACTTCTGACCAGAAAGGATGTTGGTTTTCTATTGTTGATTTCTCTTCCAAGTCATGTTTTTCTGAAATTATTGCTTTATTCAACCAGTGGATAGTTTTAAGATCCCTTTCTTTAACTATTTTCAGGATAGACATTGATGCTTCAACTTGTTATCAAATTGGTATAGGATTTGAATCTTGTGGTTACTTCCAATTCTTTAGATAGAATAGAAAAAGAAAAGGTGTAAATAAAAGAAAAAAACAAAAAAGGGGATTGTTCCTCCTCCACTCACAACTTCAATTTTTAACTAGAACTTTTTTATTACTTCTTTGACTAAAAAACTATCCAACTCTTTTTGGAACCAATCACATTATCGATTTGGTGTTACGCGACTTGGAACATATGAAAGAACATGCCTTGTTTACTTTTTCTATAACTAATGTAATTAATCAATCCGTGACCTTGACTAATCATCTTGCAGAAAAGTCTGGTGTAACCAAAAATTTGGAGTCAAACTGAGGTAGGCAAAATTTTCTAGAAAAACCAAAAAAAAAGAAACATGCTTGAGAGAAAAGAAGTGGAAAGCCAAAGAGATAATATAAAGGCTAAAAGTTTCTTTTTCTTTATTTCTTTGGACTTTTGAACCTTCTAGGGGTCTTTGGAAGGTACATTTTCTTATTAGTTTTTTTCCTAGAAAAATGTTCTTGCCATAAATCTTTTGGATATGTTTTTCTTATATTTAGTTACAAAAATATGCAAAAAGGTGTTTGAAAAAGAAAAGGAAAACAAGTAGTAGTTGTTACTCGCTTTGCTGGTTAAGGAACCAGTGTTGTTAAGAAAAGTGTATAGACTTTATTATCAAAAAGATATAAAATCTTTTGAGAATATCTGTTTTTTGAGTTGGTAAATGGATCAGTAGAAAGAGTTATCTTACATTGCTTTTTCTATTTTTTTTTTTCTAATATATAAATCTTTTTAAATAGTTATATTTTCTGCTTAGAAAACTTCTTTTTAATTTAAAAAATCAAACTTCATATCAAAATTGTTTATATTGTTAACTTGATAATTAACAATATATTTAATACTTATCTTTTATTATCACTTAACATATTTTTCTATATTATCAAAAATTAAAAATTTCATTTAAAAAATTTTTTATCAAAAAACTATAGTTAATTTATTTCTATTAACTAATTAATATTTCAAATTTAATCAATTAAATATTATTAAGTTTCAAAATAATTTCATATAATTATAACATTATACAATAATAAATATAAACAAATCCTATTTTAACAATAATAATTAAAACAAGATTACATTACAAACAAATATAAATTAATTAATATACTAATAAAAATATCAATAACTATAACAATTAAATATAATTCAAGTAATATGTTAACAATACTATTATTTACTTTAAATAATAACTTAATCATTTTTGAAAATAATATTTTATTTTAATTAAATAAATCAATTAGTATAACATGTCTAATTCAAGATATTTTGTATTATAATCAGTCTTTTTTATATTTTTCTTTTAATCATTACCAAATACTAAAATACAAATAACAATACTATTTATTATCATTATTAATAATAATTTAAAAAACAACTATAAAGAAGATATATTATCAATATTATTATATACCTTAAGCTATAGCTTAACTATTTTGAAAAATGTTATTATACTTTAAAAGATAGAATTATCAAAATAACATTAAGCATTATTCATATTACAATTAGTTTTATTATTATTTTTTTTTTTTTACTTTTATATTTTTTAAAAATTTTATTTTATATAATTCTAAATAGATATTTATAATTGTTTAATATTATTTTTGATATATATTAATTTTAAAATTTATTTTTCTTTGTTACTTAAATAGTTTCTATAAGCAAACTAACATTAAATTTATTAATCAATTGGTTATATAAGAGATGTTATCACTTTCTATATGTAAAATTTTTTATAATTTTTTATAATATAATAAAAAGATAAGATTTACCTATTTAAAGATATATATTTATTTATTTAATATAATTAAAAAAAGATGTTAATTTTTTTTTTAAAAAAATTAAGTTATTATTAATCAATTGTTATTATTAACTATAGTTATATAAATTTATTTTTAATTAATAATAAATAATTAATAAAATACAATATATAATTTTTATTTTTAAATATAAATAAATATGAATAATATAAAATAAAAAAATATATAATTTATGTATTGCATAAATCAAAAAATATTTTTAAATTATTTAATTAATAAGAATTTTTTTATTTTAAAATAAATATTCAATACTATGTAATCAAAAAAACATTATAAATATTTGTGTTAATAATATAAAATTTTTAAAAAATTATTATTATTTAAATTTTTGTTAAATTTATTTATTTTATTTAAAATATATATATATTAATATTTTGTTTTTAATAAATAAGCTTATTTAATTTTATTAATTATTAACTATTTATAAAATTTTATTTATTTTATCAAATTATATAAAAATATATTATTTAAAATTAAAATTTATGATTTTAATACAATATATAAAAAAAATAATATAATGTTTTATTATTATAGCAATATTATTTAATTTAATATCAATTTGATTAATTTTATTAAAATAAATTAAGAAATTTTATATGTATTATTTTATAATTAATATTAATTAATAACAATTTTATGATATTCATATTTTTAAATTATTTTTAATAATTGTTTATATAGTTTTTAATAATGTTTAAATTAAATAAATTAAATAATCTTGTGCACGTTGAAATAACCAACAAACACGTACCAATTACCAACACCACAGCATACAGCAGCATAACAAACCCACGTGCCGACGTGATATTTGCAAACTACACGACAAACACACAACAGAAACACGCGTAAATATCTGACAACATAGCAACAATAGAACATACCTTTACAAATAGACATACAGTTTGTAAACAAATACACAAACACCCTACGCATCAAACACTCTGAAACAAAATGTC
>CAJVPV010000910.1:0-18253 GCA_910591835.1 Acaulospora morrowiae
TTAGTTAGATATCGACTAAGTAGGCAAGCTAGCATTAAACTTTCCTGAAATAATGAAAGAGATGTTGTTTCTTTCACAATGTATACTATATTATGTACAAATATCAAATAAAGAAATGATGTTTACCTATGGGGGAAACCCCCCCAAAAAAAAGATTATTGGATATAATATACAGTATATAGAATATCTAGTAAGTTTATATAATAAATATTATTTTTTTATTTAATTGTATTGTTGGTATAAAAATTTGGTGAGTCAGTTGCTTGAGCTTGCCTCATGCCATATAACAATAGGACAGATCTTCTCCTCAAAAGAGGCATGTGAATTTGGTCTGAGCTGTCAGATAATGACACAGATCTATCAATAGATTCAGCATCACAAAGGAGTTGTAACAGGTGTAGCAATCCCATGAATATAGTGTGTTGGGGTTGTGTAATGAAACAAATGTTCAACAACAGAATAGGTCAGATAAGGAAAAAGTTGTACAGTATCTATATTAATTGCTCCTCCTTTTTGCCCATACTCTTGTTACTTATATACTTATTTGCAATATATACTTTATATCTGATATATATTTTATACCTGATATACATTTTATACCTGATATACACTTTATACTTGATATATAAATTATACTTTCTATATATTTTCTCTATATTTTCTTTACTATCTTTTTTCATGCTAACAATATATCAAATATACGTATATATATATATATATATTTTTAACTAGGTGGCATACACCTTGCTTTATAGAATTTTAATTAATTGGGTATGTACAAATTTATTTTTATACAAATTTTCTACTCATTTTTTCTAAATAAAACTCATTAAGAATTTTTCCTACTATGCAGCTTATTGTTAAATACTGATATATATTTAGTTAATTTGCCAAGGTTCTACCTGTTTCAAATAAAAATAGTATTAAATAAGTATATTGTGTTTCAGTTGATCCAGTTGTAACTGGCTTGATTGAAAATTTTGTTAAGTCCTGATATAAAAGTTTTGTTTAGATTTATCTTTTTCTTGTTTGTACTTCATCTTTTTTTGTCTTTTCTTGTGATGTTGTTTTCATTTTTATACTTGGCAAAGTATTCACATCTGTTTTTCCATTTGAAGTATAGTTCTGTTAGAAATATGTGTGTTATTTTGCCTATCATTTCTGTATATTTGTCTTTGTCTATGTATTTTTTAATTGTGTATTAGTTTGGATATAAGTGCTTCTCTTGCAATATAATTCTTGATTTCTTGAGTCCATGACTCTTGATATTCTTTAATTTCTTAAAGAGCTTGTGTTCTAGTTTTACTTTTGTTCGACTGTTGGCTTCTTTGTTTATAATTTGGTTAAGTATATTAACAATATCATTTCCATTATATGTTCAGTTATACAGTGTATATTTGATTCTGAATTTTCATTGCATATGATGCATTTGTTGTTGGTGTACATTGTATTAGATCTTTGATATAGTTTGTTTTTTGTTGGAAGTTTTAGATTTCACAGTTTAAGTTTGAAGAATCTGGCATTGTGGTTTTCCAGATTTATTATTTCTATTGTGATTTTTGATAAATGTTTATATATTATGGATTCTGATCAGTTTATGTTTTCTAGTGTATAATGATTTGTAATTGTTGTTAGGTTGCAGTCAAGTATTCTCCAGTTAAGGATGTATTTGGTTCTGGCTATATTTTGTATGTTTGTGTTATTGTGTTCTCTAGAATCTGTTCATTTCATTCTTGGGACCATTTCTGTTTGTTATACCTTTGGACTGTAAAGTTTATGATGGAGTCAGCATCTATATTTGCTGCTTTTTTGGCCAGTAGATCTGCTTTATCATTGTTCAAGTCTTGGTTGTGAGCTTTGATTTTTTTCCTATATATTAGATATATTATAAGTTAATTATGTATATTATGGTGTTAATAAAATTGCTGTTTTTGAGTGATTCTTTTGTGTTTTTTCTATGGCGTTTAGTGCTACCTGGTTGTCACTATATATTATTACTTTGCTTCCTGCTGGAACCATGATAAAGAAGAAAGCTATTGCAGCTAGTTCTGCTCTTGTAGATGATATGAATTTTTTGATTCTTCCTTGAAAGTTAATTTCAGGCATTTGTGGAATATACAATCTGAATTCCATTCTTTTGTCTTTGTTTAAGAAACCATCAGTATATACTATAATTTTTTTTGAGATTTCTGATTTTGTGTCTAATTTTTTCTAGTTTTTCAATTGTGTTTATTAATGAGTTTATAATTTTTATGATTATTTGTTTATTAATGTTGAGTGCATTTTGTGTAATTTGTGATAACTTAAAAAAGTTATAATGTTAGAAGGCCTTGTGAAGCATTATTTGAAGGCTTGGTAATGTGATGCAGCTTCTGTACACTATTGTTTTATTTGTTTCATGTCGGGTACTTTTTTTGCTCTTGTGTACTGGAATGTTTATTAAGCTGCAAAAGTCTCTGGTGAATATGTATTCTTATAGTTTTCCTTAGATATCTAGAAAACATTCTTGGCATTCTTGCAAAAAAGACTGTTTATAAATTCTTGTGTAATGTTATAGCTTTGCTGTATTGCTTATTATTGCTTTTTTCTTTCTGATTACATTGTATTTATTTGTTTTGTTTGTGACCCATTTAATTTTGTTTCTTGGTATTTTTATAGAGAGTTGTATGTTTAAATGGCTGAAGGTTTAACTTGTTGCTTTTTGTTTGATAAGTTCATAGATTTTGAAATTGGCCTGTAGTTTTTTGTATCATATGGATTTTTTTCAGTTTGGTTTTTTATTGGATTAAATAATTTCTACTCATGCTGCTAATATTGTGCCCGTGAAATTAGTGATTTGGTTATTTGATACTTTGTAATGTGAGAAGCTATTCAAACTTTTTTCAACGACTACTGTTTTTAAGGCTGAGATGCAATAATTTAATCTGAGTTTCTTCCTTAAACTCTACAAATAAACTCACAATTCATTAATACACTTTTATAGTAAAACAACTACTCAAATTGTCACTTAGTTTCTTTCTCTCTTTATTTTTGATTTGGCCTTTTCTTTATATACATGTTACTATCATAGTAAAATTATAACAACTATAACAACTATTCTAATTATTTCTGCTATAATCGCTATAACTGCTATAATCAAGAAAAGACATATAACTGAGAAAAGACATATAAGAAATAAATCAATTATAACAAATATATCTCAAATTTTAGAGATTTGAGATTGTCATATCAGTCCATGTGACAATGCAAATCTTTTCTCACAATAAGTTGTTTTCTGTGTTTGTTATATCAAGTTGATTCTGTAATTTCTTTGATTGTTATATTAGTTTTCTCAATAATTTTGATTGTATTTGTAGTTCCAGTGAAGCCATGTTGTCTAAGTAAATATATTTTGTTATATGTTAGGTCCTTTTCTAGAAGTGTGAGTAGTGACTTGAAGTTGATACTTGTAATTACTTTTGTTAACCAGTAGGTGTTTTGTGCTTCCTGCGTCTCATGTTTGCTATCTGTTCTATAATGTTCTTTCTGTTAATCAGTTTTTGTCAGTTGTTTACATGTAAAAGAATCAGTTAGTCCCAGATGTAAAAGAAACCATATTCTAAGAAGTTGTAAAAAATTGTATTGGGGGACTGTTTATGCTATATTCAGTTTGTACTTATATGTTTTGTTAAGATGGCTTATTATATTATTACATATTTTTTCTAAGAGGATAAGATCAAAAGTAAGTATGTTATTAATGAAATCTATACTTAATTGTGAAGGTATCTTAATTGTTTGTCTATGATTGTTTTTCACTTGATAGTATTTTCAAACTTGATAGTTTTTTCCTAGATCAAGTGCTTCTGAAATGTTTTTGTATCTAAGTCTTTTATATAGATTCCTAAAATTCTTGTTGCCTGGTTTAGGCATAGGATTGTTATCTTCTGGTTTTGAATTGTTATATGGTCTGTTATAAAGTTCTTCCTATTTAGGACAATTAGACTTGATTTGGATCTGTTAATGTGTATATCATTACAATTAAAGAATTCTATACATATGTTACAGAGTTTTTGTAATGATTTTTTATTTTATATAATTAATATTGTATTATTCATGAAGGCTATACATAAAATATTTTGGATTTTTGTCTTTGGTGATTGTTGTGGGTTTGACCAATAGTTAACTGTAAGTATGTATCCTTGTGTTTTGGTTACTATGTATATAATGAGAAGGTTATAAAAGATTCTCTATAAGAGTAAAGAAATTGTGTCTCTTTGGTCGATATCATCTTTTACTATATATGGTAGAATTGGGCCAAAGGGTACAAGAACTTGGTTTTGTCTGTTGTCACACATGTTTGTGATGATTTTTATGATTTTTCTAGACATTTAATTTGTTATAGTAATTATATGAATCTCTGAATATTTACTGAGTCATATACTTTAGCCATGTCCAGGCTTAGGATCCATGCTTGTTTGTTATTTTGAAGTGTATCATTTTGTACTGTTCTGAGAATTTAAATTGATTCTTGTGTACTGCAATCAGAAAGGGCTGTCCAGTTGTGTGGTGAGATTATGCCATGTTGAGTTAGTATCTGTGCTAGTCTGTCTGCTATGATTTTTGTAAAGACTTTTCTGATTATTTCTAAGAGTGACATTGATCTTGTGATGTTAATATCATTTTTTCATGGTTTTGATTTGAATATGGGATATATGTTACCTATTTTCCATTCATATAGAAGATTTCCTTGATATAGTATGTCATTGAACAGTTTTGTGAGATACTTGAGAGTTTTTTTGCTTAGTTTCTTGAGAGCTATATAGGGAATATCTGTGGGGCCTGAGCTATTTTTGCAAATTAGTTTTTAAGGGTCTGCTAAATTTCTTCTGTGGAAATTGGCTATATTGTATTGTTGTACCAGTCTGTATATATGTGTTTTATTGATTTGTATTCTTTTCTTCATCTTGTGTTGTCTATTGATTGAATGTTGTATTTTTTTGTCCATTGCTTAAAGTGTGTTCTAACTGTACTCTTTATTTTGTTGGAATCATTAATTACTTGCTTCTCTGGTTTGTGTACAAAGATTTTATCAAGTTAAATAATTCTCTTGGGATCATTCAAAAAATTTTGTATCATTTGTTTTTTGTTTGTACTGAAATAGCTGTTTTTGTTTTGTGTTTGTTTCCTGATGATTTCTAAGTATCGGTTACTACAGATTGATTTAAGGACTTGTTTGTAATTAATAAGGTATGTGTTAAGTATGAGTTTCCAATTTTGAAACATTTTCTTGTTTTGTATGTCTATTGGCAGATTGATTGTGAAGTTTTGTTTATTTGAAAGTTGACTAAGTATTTTCTTTGTTTTGGAGAAAAAGATCTTTTATTAATGTCTTGATTTTTTATTTGTTGGCAATATTTTAGAGTTTGAATATTTTTTTAACTAAAAATATTGACAGTTTGGATGGTTTGGAAGATTTTTTTTTTTCTTTAAATTTACTTATATGGTTAGCTACTGATTTTAGAAGTATGTATTTAAAGATATATCATTTTCTATCAATGTTGTACTTGTTTTTTCCTTGGATTGACCATGTTTGCTGAAGAGTTTCCAATATTTCCTTGTCAAAATCTTTTCATTTTTCTACAGTTGTGTTTTCCTATCTGAATTTGTTGTTTGTCTGATTTTTGAAGTATTGGATGCCAGGTGTGTCTATATTCCATCATTAAATTGTGATGTTTATTGTTTTGTGATCTGTTTCATAAACTGTTATGTCTACTTTCTCTATAAATACTTGTGTGATGAGCTATAGGATCGATGTGCAAGATTCCGATTTGATCAATTCTGCTTTGTATATTGTTGCTGTTATTCCATATATGCTGTATACTAAATAGGTGGGCTTTTCTGAATGTGTCAACATATTAATTTGTAATTAATTATTAAGCGATTGAACCTGTTGAAATAAACTGTTTGTTTTTAGGAAAATTTGAGTTAAGCATATTGATATTGGGGTTGATAACCATGTTGAAATCTCCCAGGATAATTGTATGAGCTTATTTTGATCTAGCTTCTGATATACTTCTATTATTTTTTTTGTGCATGTGTCATATTTCTGGTATGAACTTGCAGATATATAGATCATGATAATTCTGATTCTCCTTTTGTATTTGAAGATGGGATTTATCCAAATTAACCTGTTCTTCCATATTTGTATTTTGAATATGAGTTTTGCTATATTGTGTTTAATTAGCAGAGCAACATCAAACCCCATTAGTTGGTCACTAGTTTTGCTCCATGTTGTCTAATAGTTTATAAATTTGATGTGCTGTCCTTGTTGTTTAGAGATGTTGGTCTCTATAAATACTATAATATCTTTTTTTGATTTTTCAATCCATTCTGTCTACAAAAGTAGTTTGCTGTAGTTAGATTTAATACCTCTAATATTGGTTGTTGTTATGTACTATTTTTGAATTTGGATTGTTTGTTGTGAGTTTTTCTCTTGATATATGAGTAGTGTTGTTGGGTTTTTGGATAGTTGTATTGTTTTTGTTGTTATGGTTTTGTTAATTTGTGCATTTGTAAGTATTGTTATATGGTTGATGTTGATATTTTGCTCTTTGATACTTAGGTTAGAGTCCATATCAAACTAGGTGAGAATTGTATCAATTTGTTATAAGAGAGTTGTGATATTGTTTACATTAGTAGTTGTTCTACTGTCTTGATATTTGTCAAATTGATAATCATAGTCCTTTGTATTGTTGTTATTACTAATGAAACTCTCCATTTTTATTGTTTGTAGTAGTGTGCTGAATTGTTATCTGTATTAGTATGTCTATTGTGAAGAAGATCTAGTTTATTTTGTTTTGCATGCTGTCGATTGATGAAAAAAGTTGTGTTTGTGTATTTCTAAAGTCATTTAGATTGTTTTTTGTCATGTGATATATGTTTTCTTCTTATGATGATTCTGTTGTATCTTGTGTATTTGATAATTGATCGCTGCCTATGGTTTTATAGTATTTTTTATTATAGTATTCCAGGTTAGTTATGTGCTTATCTAAGCTTAAAATTTGATTTCTAATTGTGTTCAGTTCTTGTTGAATATCTTTAAGAATATTGGCGATTTCTAAGAGGATAGTTGGTTCTCTTTGTTTAGATCTTGGTGTTTGAGCAACTGCTTCTGCATATGTTGCTGCTTTTGTATTTCATGATACTTTGTGATTGCTAATATTTCTTATGGTATTAGTTTTTCTGGTTTGAATCTGTTATAGAGTAATCTGAATCTTGAGGCTTGGATTTTGTTATAGTTGTCCTATTGTGTTCTTCTTTCTTTTGTTAAGCAATCCTTGGCTAGATAAAAAGCTGTATCACAAATTGTACACAATTTGATGAAAATAGAGATGAAAGTGAGTATAGTTTCTTTCAGAATGTATTGTATTTCTACAACCTTAAAGAGCTCCTCTTGTGTTTTGAAACTAATGACAAGAATTTTTGGAGTTTGTAACATCTGT
This sequence comes from Acaulospora morrowiae, assembly GCA_910591835.1. Classification (NCBI taxonomy): domain Eukaryota; kingdom Fungi; phylum Glomeromycota; class Glomeromycetes; order Diversisporales; family Acaulosporaceae; genus Acaulospora; species Acaulospora morrowiae. The sequence continues at coordinate 7,482 of CAJVPV010000910.1, forward strand.
TTGCTAATCTTGGGATATAGCATGTATATCTCTTGCTTTGTATGAGAATATTCTTAAAATCCTATACTGTTGTGTTGGATAGGAGATTTGTAAGTTTTGCTTTGATTTTGTATTTCTGTTTCATTTATGTAAGTGATCATTCTGCATTATTGATTCTAACTAAGTCTCCTCTGATGAGAGTATTTCTTTCAGCTACTAGTCTGTTTTTGAATTTTTAGTCTTCAAAAGTGATTATGATACATTGTGTAACAATTTTTCGCTTTTACTGTACTACATTTGTATAACCGAAAATCTTGAGAAACCCTCTAATACCCTGAAATACTGTGTAATATTCTGAAACTTCTTGGAACCTTGTGAAACACCTCGGAACCTTCCAGAATATTATGGAACTTCTTGGAATACTATTTATCATTTATTATTAATTATTGTATTTATTATCTTTATACTTATTTGGGAAACATGACATTATTCTTAAGTGTACATAACATTTATTATATTATTATTTTTCTTTTATTTTACATTTATGGTACATAAGACCTTCCAGAAGAATCAATAAGGACTTATGTATTAATAATATATTTTTATTTATGTATTTTTATAGTTATTTATGTAACAGGAAAACTTTTTCTCCAAAAATTTTGTATCACTTAAAAATTTCCTTTTTAGTAACTGACAAAATTCAAAGGAGAAGCAAAACAACAAGTGCTCCTAGGAGCTCCTCTCGCAAGGGCAAACCTCCAAACCCTCCTTATATCCTCTTGAATATTGTAGTAGCAAATCCAAACAAATGTCTCTTTTCTGTAGTATACATAAAAAGCAACTCAAATATCATCCAAATTATTGAACCAGCAAAAAATATATCCATCCTAACCCTAGTTGACTTCCCCAAATATTGGATTGTTCCCCTACAAAACCCAACTGTCAATAGCAACTCAAACATCACCAACAACTCTCTACTAGTGAATATTGCCTTCATTGCCTTCAAACAAGTGTCAACCAGCTTCAACCCTCATGCTCATATACAATGGCAACACTAACCATGAAAAGCAATACCCAAAACAATCTCAACAACTTTTTTCAATATCAGGAAAATAATAATCTTGTCCAAAGCATAAGGGAGACCATCATTAGGAAAGTGTTAGACAGCAACTTAAACTATACTTTTTATCTGTCCTGAAATTAAGTTAACATAATCAAAAGTGAAAGCAAATTCAGTCTTGATAAAATTTAGAATGCGACAACTTACACTCCACCCAACACACCTGTCCAGGACAAAGAACTTGAAGACAAAAAACAGACTTCTCAAATAAACTTGAAAGGAAAAAATCCATATCTCAAATTCCCAAAAAAACCCCAAACAGCTTACTCCTATCAAATAATCAACTTAACATGAGCACCTCAAATATGATCAAAGCCAGCAGCAATGCAAATGCACTCCTCATAGTACTTGAAAGTTCATACATATCAAGTGTAACAGGTGCCATATCACCAAACAACAGCGATCTTCACAGCCCAAGTGACATGATGCAAGTGGATGATCACCACAATACAGTCACTATCAATAACAATTATAACAAATTAGGAAGCACAATCAGACCCACCAGCTTATGTTTGGACAATGATGTCTCTATAGAATCATTGGATCAAACAAACTCCATAGGCAATATTAGTTTCCTGCTGGAATTTGACTGTCAGGTTTAAGAAGAATTAGCAAATACACATGGCAACATTCCTATTGCTTATCCAGACCCCAACCCAAATCAAATAAGGAGAGGAAACATATTAAGCAAGATAGAATGACCAAATGAAGAGCAAAATCTAATTGAAGACCTGATAAACTCTCCATGTTCATCTTCTGCAAATAACTCTTCAGAAAGCCTGCTCCTCACAGCATTACCAAGTGCTAAAGAAAATAAAATAACTGAAATACTTATGAAGAGTGACCCAACTTTCAATCACTCCATAGACGACCCCTCAAACAATCAAACAGTAAACACAAATGGTCCTTTCATTAGTGAACATGATACAATTATTAACCTTGCATCACAGCTATCTTCATGCCACACTAATGCTAAAGCAGTGACAGATTTATTCACTAAAATCAATACTATCTCAAAAGGTTCAGTCTAACAGGAACCTAATTTCACAATATTTACCAAAATCCTTCTAAAGAACAGAACCTTCTTCAGAGCATTTACCAAAAATGATTTACTTAAAGGAAACCACCAGATCGAATATGAAGCACTGGAAGTCAAAGCACATGAAAACTACAAAAAAATCAACGATGTTGGCTATATTAGCAAAAGAATCAAAAGGAAAATCAGATAGATCCTTAACTCAACTTTGTTTGTAGCATACCTCAGGTTTACAGACCTCAAAAAATTTAGATATTTCGAAATCACACAGATTCTCGAATTCAGATGCAATTATTTTCTTAAAGACAATGATAACAGCTTAGACTATATTGAACTGTTGGACTTAATAAAAGAAATCTTATATGAACCACTCCTATTCCTGCCAATCAAACCAGAGCTATTCCCTTCTAATATAGACATTAGACTTCCATGTCCACTTTCAATCAAAAGAAATTGTTTCTTTTCTCGATAGTTGCCATACTAAGAATATACTATAAGTTTGAGCAATTGCCTGATTCATATTTCTTTGACTTCTCTCCTCTTCCAGAAGATTCAGAACATCTCAATAAAGAGACTAAACATCTCTTTTCAATCACTGAGAGGAAAAACCTTAAAGATCTAATAGCAAGAATTAAAGAACTAGCTAAGTTCTACAAAGTCCATACAAAGTTTTCAAAGACCTATTTTAACTTGCTTCCACCAAAAACACCACTCCCAGCATCATATAAACTGCTCCTAGAATACCTTGCAACCTATTTTCCACACGATCCAACCACAATAGATACCAGAGAACTTATAGGTATCCCAAGAAAGAAGTACAGCCTTAGAACTTTGCCCTTGGACTACTACAAATTTAAAAGACTACTTTCCCACTCCCCAAACCCACCACTGGACAAACTCGATATGACTATCCCAGCAAGAACCAAAAAAGATGCCATGCGGCTAATCAAGCATCTAGAGAAGGACTTTAAGTTCAATCTGCCTCTTGGTCCATTGTGGATTGACTCATTCATATCACAAACCAATAAAGAAAAGCTTCCAGTCAAGATTATGGATGTAGATAAATCCATTACACTTGGTGATTACATTGATTATCATTTAGATAACTTCTTGCCAAAAGTGCGCAAATTATATGAAAGATATAAGTTCTGCACCATACTGGAGGATTGGTTCTAGGCCCCTAAGCCATCTCTTTTCTTAATAGAAGAACTCAATAAAACTGTCAAGGAAAATCTCTCTGAAATCCGATTTCCTCTGAAAGATGACAAAAACCTATTCTCACTAATTGCTTAACTTCATAAAAGATATATCTTCGATAGACTACCTGAAGAATACATAGCTTCCAAAGATCTGCCAGAGTCTGACTTTAATCTTGTTCTCTTCATCTGCTAATATAAACATACCAATTGACCATAGTCAACTTATTAACTTCAAATGTAGAACAAACTATCCTATTATTAATACTTCCCTCTCAAAACAACAATACACCCCTGTAAATTAAAAATTTACTTAATATTACTATCCTAAATGTCCAAGACCTAAACAATAGGAGCAAACTCACAGCACTAGTACAAGATCTCAAGAACGAAAGAACTATCATGTGTTGCTCAAAGACAAAAGTCTCAAAAAACAAACATCTCCTGAAAAAACCAAATGGCAAGGTAATAATTGCCAGCAAACCATCAGATTCATCAAAAAAATGGTGCTTGCCTAATCATAGACAAAAATTTATGCAACCACATATTCGAGACTTACACTGAAAACAAATATTGGTATGCAGCTCACTTCAAGTTCAAATCAAATATCAACCTGATCATCACCTTCATTTACCTACCCCATGAAAGAGAAGAAAGAAACATAGCAATACAGTCTCTAGTCAAATTCATAAGAAGATTCAAAAAGCCAGCACATCAAATAATGGCAGGAGATTTCAACACATATCTATTCAGTACACCTGCTATAAATGCCCCAACAACAAATCCCAAAATAAGAATCTATAATCATATGCAAGACTGAATCGATATAGTTGGAACTATAAAGAAACAAGAAGAATTTACACACATAACGAGCTCTAGTATATCAAGAATTGATCAAATTTGGTGTACTAACCATCTAGGAGCCAAAGTTTTGGATACAAAACCTTCAACTCAGATTCAATTATTACAGACCACAAGCAAGTCCAAGTCATCTTCGATTGGTTTGAATACAAACTGTTAGCCTCTAGTAAGGATTCTAACGATTCTCTTCGATTCTATATTCAATTCTCAAGTTTATATTAAATTTAATAGGTGAAGTATACCCTATCATCATTTTTAATAGTGTTCCGAATCTTATGCGATTCTGTTCAATTCTATTTGATTCCAATTTTCAGAACCATAGCCTCTAGCTGCCAAACAAAATTTTTTGATTGGAAACAAGCAATAGATTATCAAAAATCTAACTTTAAAGAAGAAGTCAAACTAAGAACATCCATATCAAATCACCTCATGTGGTCCACCTTCAACAGTATTCTAACTAGCGTAGCAAGAAACAACCTTTTCTTAATAAAACCACAACTGCATAAGGTAAAAGGGTTTGGCCATTCTCACTACTTCAAAACAATCAGGCGAATTAAAAACATAATCTCTAAAGAAAAAAGGAAAGATACAGCAGGACCAAGCACAATTACCCTTTCAAAGTATATTACACTTATTCACCAAAAAATCCATAAAGATGTACCAGTTACTATCAAGTCACTAAACTAGGCAAGAAAAATTCTAATCAAAGAAAGACTACATAACATTAATAAGCAACAATCAGATCAAATCTGCAAAGCCATCACAAACAATGTTATTAAATTTTGGGAGAAACCAAAAAACTTCATAAAAAAAGTCCTGGGTAACCTAAAATCCTTGCTAAATCTTAACATCATACAAGACAAAAATGGAAATATAACCAATGACCCTGATCAAATCAAAAGAATCATAAACAATCATTTCAAAAAAATACTGGCCAATAGTAACTTTAACCTGTCAAACTCCTTATGGAAGGACTTATATTCCCCAATTGAGTCAATCTCAGAAGAAATTTATCAAACATCTTTAATCACATTCAAGTACACAGAGCTCACAACAGCCCTAGACAATACCACAGCAAATAAAACACTGAGCTCCTCAGGAATTACCTATGAAATGATAGACTTCTTGGAGGAAAACTCTAAGAAAACACTTTTACAGCTCTACAACTCCATACTCAAGAACAAACAAATACCAAAAAACTGGAAAAAATCAACAATAGTCCTTTTGCCCAAAAAAATTATTTGGTCATGCAACATTGTAGACACTAGATCAATTTCATTAATTGAATCAACCAGAAGAATATTTACAAAAATTATTAACACAAGAGTATCAACGACCCTTCTCAAAAATAACATTCTGTCCCAAATTAATTTTGCCGAGTTAGCAGAACAAAGTACAATGGAGCTCTTAACAATTACAGCTTCAACTCTTAACACAGCTATCAATCTGAACAATAAACTCTGGATCTCTTCATTTGACATTGTGAAAGCCTTTAACTTAGTAAATCTCAATAGCCTTGAAGCAGCCCTTTAAAGAATCAAAATACCAAGAAAATTAACCAACATATTCCACAATCTTCTCTATGACTAGCAACTTACAATTGCAATAAACTTTGGCAAGACAGAAGAGTTTAGCATAGCAAAAGGATTGGATCAAGGGGAAATCTTGTCACCACTACTGTGGACAATCTTTTACAATTCAATAGTTTTACAGGTTATGAGTTACCAAAAACACCCTCTAATCCCTTTCAATATTCTTACATATATGGATAATGTGTTGCTAATAGCAGAGATAATGTCAAAGCTCCAGCAATTTACTGATACCTTCTGTTCATTTCTTACTCTCAATGAAATTAAATGTAATGCAAGCAAGACTACTCTTATCACAACTTTAGGTGACAACAATTACAAGAGAAGTGCTTCTTTAAAAGTACTCGATACAACAATAAAGCCCTTGTTACAAAAAACACTCCTGTGATATCTTGGAAACTACTTTTTAGGCAACTTCACAGACAACCCATCAAAGCAAGTCCTTATAAAAGACCTGAATCAAATCATTACAGCATACAGCAGACAAACCTGGAACAGGCTGATAACCAAGCAAACTTGATTACACCCTTCATTCAATTGCACTGTTCAAACAGGAACTGTTAAAATTGCAAACCAAAACAAACAGCATCATTAAAACAAAACTATGAATAGGAAGAACCATCTTAGACAGAATTATATACTTTCAAGCAGAACTTAAGTTCTCCAACCTATCAGACAGGCAAAAACTCACTACATCAAAACTTCTTATTGTGAAACTATGTAATCCAAAAACTAGAACAGTTATAGATACAGAAATAAGGTCAATACAAGCCAGGCAGGCAATTTGGCTATTTCCTCTGTGCTATTCTGAAAAATTTCAAGAAAGCTGGATCACCAAAGCAGCCTCTTGGTGTAAACAGTACAAAATTTCAGCCTGTTTATCTAACTGTATATACAACAATCCAAATGGCATTTACTCTCTAAACCTCTTCTTCTCCTTCAAGAGTAAAGCTCTTACTCACCAAGCACTAGAACTCTATAAGAAAAACATTAAATTTGCAATGACCTTCTAGTATTTCAATCAAACCGCAAGTTAAAATGGCATGAGTTCAACACACACCTGGGCTCCACTCCCAAAGATCCTATTCCAGCCTGGTTTATGCAAATAAATGTTCCTACACAACTTCAAGGCTCCTTTGCCAGCATACCAAATCTCAAAGCCAGATTTTGGGCCACTCTAGTCAACAATCAAATCATTTTCATCAAGGTCAGATACAATCGAAATGTCAATCAATCGCTTGTCACAGGAGTTTATTATACAATCGATACAAACAAAGCCCTCAGTAAATGCCAGTATCAAAGTCAAGCAGTGAAAATTTCAGTTCCTGTCCAAGGAGCCATAACTCTCTGAACCTATCAGAAAAACAAACAACCATATCTGGCCAATGCACTCTAAGAGATACAAGTCCAACTACAAACCACAACTATAATGCCCTCCTTTCTCAATATCGAAATTAGCTTTCACAAATCTATTAACAACCAACTGTACTTGAATACAAATATCATTGAAGATATCAAACAGATTCTTGACCTAAAAAGACTTTTTAATGTAATAGACATTGAAGTAAAAAATAAACTTGTAATAGCAAAAACAAGCAGCTCAGCTTTTACCTTCTACTCAGAATACAAGGAACCAATAAATATTCTTCTAGCTTTTACAGGAATCCTAGTAGCAACCAAAGATAACATGTATATAACAATTAATATCCCAAAAACCATCAGCCTTCAGTCACCAAACTATTTCAACTGGAAAGTCAAAACAACCTATAGCTACATAATCGACTGTATCAACACACTATGTAGCTTAAAGAAAATCAGAATACAATTGAACAAATGCAACAGTATTGCTAATCTACAAGAAAGCGATTCAATAATTTGTATAGACAACATAATTGAAGTCAATAATTACATAACAAGTCCTAGAATTAAAAATAACTGGAGTTATAGTATCACAAATTAGATTAAGAAAGTATAGCAAACATACAGAACAGTCAACATTATCAATAGTACATCAGTAAAAACCAGATGGAATCAAATATTGCAAACAAAAACACTGCAATACCTCATCTTAGCAAACAATCTATTAATCAAAAAAGACAAATATAACCTCTCTTTGTTACTTGCATTCAGATACAAAATCTTGAGTAGAACTCTTCCAACCAAAGTACTTCTATATAGTAGATATCCAGAGGTATACAAAGACAACTTATGCCCTAGATGCCTAATCACATCTGAATTACAAGAGTATATTTTCACATGTTATAAAAACATCAAAGCATATATAACAATTGAACAAAAACTGGATTCAAAGATCACTAAACTTACAAACAAAAGCCCCTTATCACTTCAAAATATAGCTATCGAAATCAACAGGAAATCCAATCCAGAAGAACTTGCTTGTGGAATTACAAATCTAAAAGTGCAGATGTCAAAAAAAAAGTATGCAAAAATAATCAACACAATCCTAAAACTTCTATACGATTTAATCTGGCTTCCAAGATCTGCAACAGCAAACACCTCTCCTGGCATCAGGTATCAATGGACTTGCTCTATAACCAATACACATAGCAGAATTAATACTTATCAATCATCTAATCTTACAAGCAAAATTTGCTGGACCATATAATACTAACTATGGATTTGCAATCTATCAAGCCTACCAACCTACTTCAATCCAATGATCTCATTTCAACTCTGGAAAGGCATTAACTATCCAGCACTATAACTAATCTAAATTACATTAAGTGTAACAAGGATAGTTATAGCCGCATCATAGATAGGTTAATATTAATTTACTTTCTTTGAGATGTAAAGATATTTGATGTAATCTGTGTATCAATATATATACTTTAATAAAGTTTTGCATCTAATGCCCTTTTATGATAAAAAAAAAAAAGTTATTTATATAACAAAGAATAGTTATAAAAGGAGAACATTTTTACTTTTGTAAACTTAAATTATATTTTTGTCTTTGAGTTAATAAAATAATTATCTTTCTTAAACTTGTGATTTTATTTTTGACTTGAATACAACTCATTGTTTAAATTGTTACGATACATTTAAACTCTTACATTTGGTAGCAGTAGAAGTTTTTTACATCTTTTGGGTCTATTACTTACATATACTAAGCAATATATATATACTTTATATACAGTATATATACACCCTTTCTCTTTTTTTTTTTTCTTTTGACAAACTTCTTACAAAATAGATAACAATTAATTTGTTCAATTTCTAGATAAATTTTAGGATACTATTAAGAAGGCCATCAAAGCTATTGCTAAAATCACCAACCTTACATCAAAATTTGCAAAAAAATTTCTATCTACTGAGGCAACCCTAGTGAAAATGTTATGATCTGGCTCTTGCTGTTTCAAAATCTTTTTCTTATTCAAGAATTGAAGAATAATCAAACTAAAATCCACTATAACACTACAGGATTTGAAGAATCTGCCTTTTATTGATATCTTAACAGAGTAACTGCTGCAGGAGAGGATCTTACTTTTGAAACTTGAATAGATTTTGCTTGTGAACTGAGAGAAGCTTTTCAATTACCAAATTATTAACAACACTTACGACAACAGTTGAAACAATTCAAACAAACTAGAAATATATATAAGTATGATGCACAATTCAAGAATATCTTGGGACAAATTGATGAAATAGCTAAACTTAACAAGATTATCAACTTTGTGGAAGGACTGAAGCCTGTGACAATAATAGAAATTAACTACTATACTCCTGAAACTTTTAAGGAAGCTTGGAAGCTTGCTATTCATTATGACTCTGCCATGTTTGGACTTATCAAAATTAAAGGAACTGCCACAACTTTTTCACTATTCTTCTTCCAAAAAGTTTGTATATATTCAATGATTTTTCAACAATGGCTATAAGACATCAAATTCTACTGTAACACTGATGGAACTGGACTACATAAGTAAAGAGAAATATCTCAATAACAACAACAACCACAAAGATAAAAAATACAATACACTAGTATTATTATCAACACAACAAAAGGAAGAATGCCACCATTATGGGAAAATAAAACACTATGTAAAGGAGTGTAAGGTACCATATCCCATGCAATAAAAGGCAAAATTCAATAATATTAAGAAACATACCATTGACAAATTATCTAACAACAATGCTGAACTTGTATACTTGAAGAACAACAAGTAATATCTTTTTAGGTTTAATAGCAAGGTGAATGGACACTCTGCAATGATCTTGCTAAACAGTGAAGTGTTGCGCAAACTTTATCAATGAAAAATTTGTGAAATGAACAAAACAACCAACCAAGAAAACCAAATTCTTCTTTGTGTCTCTTGCTGATAGAACTGAAAAAGGAATTAACAAAGCTGTTAACATTATCTCACTTCAATTGGGATCCTATTATATCACTGGAATTGATATTCAAGTGCTGTGCATTAGGAATCAAAGTTTGAAACTGAAAACCGATTGATTCATGAATTGGTTTTGGTTCAGATAGGTTTGGTTTTTAAAATTTTTAAATTGATAAAATCGGATTGAATTGGTTTTAAAATTTTATAAACCAATCGAATCAGATCAGATCAGTTTTGGTTTAAATCAAAACCAATTTTGATTTATGATATTTTATATGTAAACTAGAAACAAAAATAGAAAAAATAAATTAAAATGAAATAAATAAAGTAATAAAATAAAATAATCAAAAATTTTCACAGCTTTACTTTGCTTCATTTTTTCATGATATAAGATTATAAATAAAAACTTTTTGACAATTTTACTTTTGCTGTTTTTATCATTCCTTTATATTTCAGCAAGTTTTTTTAATGCTAATATTTTTTTTATTCTAACAGTTATTGTTTGACTTCTTATTAATAACTTTCTTAACAATTTTTTTAAAATGGAACATGAAAATTTTTTTGACAATTTTAATTTTCAATATATTAATGATGAAACTAGCAGCTTAATTAGCCATGAAAACAGCAATACCAGTAATATTATTA
>CAJVPV010000911.1:0-18246 GCA_910591835.1 Acaulospora morrowiae
TTTCCATATTTGTATTATTTGTTACTCTCAATAATTTAGCATACCAATTATATTCTTTATTTCTTTTTATATAAATAAGATAATCATGTATTTTGTGTACAGGGAAGAAATGATAGAGAAATTGTAGGAAAGTTATAAAGAAAATAGAGAGAGAATTGTAGGAGAATTAAAGGTGAAATTGATAGAATTAAGAGTGTAATAATGTTTTGATAATAAAATGTTCTTTACAAATCATCACAATTATATTTGTCATCATATAATTATAATTGTTACGCCTCTTGCCTTATGATCTCTGTTATAATCTCAAGTATATTCTCTATGAATTATAGCACACCACATTAGGATTATGTCCTAAATAAAGTGTCTCCCTGCTATCAGTTTTCCATCCTATACTAATCTTTGAGGTTGGATTGGCATATAACAATATATAGTTATTGTATTCTGTGTTTCATTTGTACTTTGTAAACTATTTTGTCATCTTTTCCTCCTATTCTATTGCTTTTTTTTTCTTTTTCCTTTGAGTTTCGACCTCTGACTTCTGTTTTTCCCTTTGTATTTTCCTTTCCTTTTTTTCTTTTGAGTTGTGATATTATTTTCTTCTTCCTATTTTGATATCTTGCTACATCTGTCCTTCCACTATTCTTTCAGCTTTGTGTTCATGCAGATTGTAATTGCTCTGCATGTCTCTGTGACTTTCCTGCCTACTTTGTTTCTTATACATTTGACTGTTTTTTTTGTAAATACTGCTTTCATTATTAGTGTTCTTGTATATTTTGAGTTGATGACTCTGTGTTTCAGGTGTTGTTCTTCTTTTTGTTCTCTTTTCCTTGCCCTGGCACTACTTTCTTGTTTGACAATTTTGTTGTATTCATTTATAATGTTCTCTTTCCAGTGTTCGTATATTATGTGCTGGTATGTTTCTATGTTTGTTTTGCAAATTGGGCATGTTACCATTTTGTAGAGATCAGATCCATGTTCTGCTAGTTTATTGAGGATTGGGAGTTCTTTGTTAAACATTCTATATCGAAAATTTCTGTTCATATGATCTTGTTTATCTATTTTATTACTTGTGATTGGTGTTGGTTATTGTACCTCATGTGTTGCTTTCCAGTCTATTTTCTTTTTTCTGCTATCTATCTATACCATATGTCTGTTCTGACTTAGCCATCTTGCTAGCCATCATATATTTTGTTGTCTTTTTATGAAACTGTTGATGTTTATATCTAGAGTTGTATCTTTCCATGTGATGTTGTAATAGATGTTGTCTGTTGCCTGGTTTATCTTTATTTCTTGTTCTTCTTTTTTTTGTGCTCCTTCTTTTGCCAGTTTGTTTGCTATTTTATTTTTTTTGATTCTTGTATATGCTTTTACTTTGATCAGATTTGTGATTCCTGTTCTTTTTTTTAATTGTCTCTTTTATGTATCTGATTGTAATCCAGTTGGATATGTGTGTTATGGTTTTGTTATCTTTTTCCTCTCCTGTAATGTTTTGTATAACTGCTTTACTGTCTGTGTATATGTTTACTTCTGCGTGGATTGATGTGCATTTGATTAGACTTAGGATCACTATGAGTTCTGCTCTGATGAATGATAAAAAGTCTTGTATGCTTGCTAAGAACTCTACTTCCTCATTGGTTTCTTTGTTTGTTGCTATTCATCTGATTCCCATTTTGCACTTGTGTATGCCTATTTCTTCTGTAGATCCATCTGTGTAAACCTCTATTGTTTTTTACATTTTCATTTCTTCCTCTCTTGTTTTAAGTTCAACTTTGGTTTGTGATCCCATTTTCATTCCTTTATATGTTTCTATGTTGTTTGGCTCTTAGTTTTCATGTTGTCCTATGTTTCCTTTTTCCTTATTTTCCTTGTCATCTTGTTTAATTTTCTGTATATTGTTTCTAATTATGAATGGTGATACTTGAACTCTTTCTAGTATGCTGATGATTTTGTTGTGAATTTTTGAGCTCTGTCTTGTTTTGATTACTGGAATTACCACAGTATGTTTTTTGTTATTTGTTTTTATACATGTGTTATTTCCTAGTTCATTGTATCTGCATCCTATGCATTTTTGGAATGGAAAGTCTTCTGCTATTCTCCTCATATATTGTACTTAAATTGTGTTTCCTTGTTCTTTTTTCTGTTTGTCTTTTTTTTCCATGTAAATCTGTTGGTTTATTATCATCACAATGTATTTTGTGTTCTTTATACGAGTATTTGCAAGTGTTTCCAGTTGTTGAAGTGGATTGGGTTGTATAAGACCATTGATGTTGCATCTGTAACTGTTTGTTGATCAGTCCAGGTAGCAGTGTTACTCTCTGATGTCTGTAAACCACTTGGGTTGGTGGCCTATTGCTTTTTTTCCTGCCATGGCTTTAATTTGTCTCCATTCCAGCATATATGTTTGGTATGCATTTGTTATCTGTTCAATGAATATTATATTATGTTTTTTAAGATTGTGTCTGTTTTCTTCAAACCATTCGCTTCTCATTTTACTTTCAATAGTGTGTAGCTGGTTATCTGGAAATGTTTTGTTTGGTCTTGTATTGTGTTTGGTTTGATATTGTATCTATTTTCTCTAATCATATCAATGATTTGGCTTAGCAAATTGTTCTGGTCTCTCTGTATAGGGATGTTGTCTGTTAGGATGTTTTTTGGTGTCCATGTCATATTTATAAGTATTGTAGTCTTCTTCATGCTATAGTACTGCAGATATTGTGCTTGTTGAGGTTGACAAGTGTTGTCTTGATGTAGTGTTATGTCTGTTTGTCCTCTGTGCTAAAGATTTTGTAACCAAAGTAGCAGTATATTTCACTATTGATTGTTGTACTTGACATGTTGTTTTTGTATTTGAAGGCTATTCTGATTATGGCTTTTCATTTGTTGTGTGTGTGCTTTGTTGCCACTATGTCTTGCAGAAGATATGTAATTGCTGAAATTGTTACATAATTGATTATATATCTTTGTTGTTTGTCAGTAATGTTACATCTTCTTAGTATACTTGTTGTTGCTTGAATTTTTAGTTTGATCAGTTTTAATTAGTTTTTCTTGTTTCTTGTTGCTGTTATCCAAACCCTCAGGATTCTGATACGATTGGATGTTTTATCATTATTTTTGCGAGTCTGTTGTTGAGTGTTTTTGTGAATATTTTTTTGATTGTTTTGAAAAGTATAATTGGCCTTATCAGGTCAAGGTTGTGTTGCCAGTCTGCTTTTTTTGTGATTGGATAGATTATGTTTTCTTGCTATTTTTTTGGAATTTCACCTGTTATCAGTATTGCATTGAATGTTTTGGCAATCCTTTCTAATGCTTTCTTCTCCAGGTGTTTAAGGAGTGGATAACTAATACTGGATTTGCCAGGGGCAGAGTTGTTTAACATGTTTTTTATTATCTCATTGATTTCTGTTTCCTGCACTTCTACTAGAAGTTCTTGATACCATTCCTGCTTGATTTTCTCTTGAGGTTTGTAGTCTTATTCCCATGGTGTCCATTTCCTCTGTAGGCAGTTGGCCTGTATTGTGATATGTTTTTGAAAGTGTGTATATGCTATTTCTTTGATTTCATCGGGATCAGTAGTGACTGTGATTTCTGGTTCATATGATATGATCTTGTTCATTAGAATTGTTGATCTTGGATGATTTAGAATTGATACAATCATCTTCTTTTTATTCTCTGTGTAGTTGATTTCTCTTTGTTCAATGGCCTTCTTGATTTTTTCCCTTTTATTCTATTTGTTTGTCATTACAATTGTTTTCCTGATGATCTTATATGTTTGTTTAATACTTGCTACCCATGTGGTGATTTTCTCTGCTTTGGGGTTGGTGATGTCCCATGGTAGATTTGGGATATGTTGCTTATCACTATTGATTTTATTGATTAATTCTTTGATTCTCATCTTTATTGTATCTGTTCTGTAATTTAGAATGAAAAATCATCTTGTCAATGTATTTAGCTTTCTGATTGTGGTGATTTTTTGATGTTTGATTGTTAGCTAATGGGCTGGGTTTCGTCCTTTTTTGTGTTTCTTTTTTTTGGGAATGTGTTGATGTGTTGTCTTGCAAATGGTTTTTCATGTGTGGTTAGCTTTGCTTGCTCTTGGGCTTCCTGTTATTTGATTTCTTCTTTGATTTGTTGTTTGTATGCCTTCCACTGTTTTGGTGTTACTCTCTTGGTGTCAAAGATATTGTTTTGGTTAAATGAAGGTGGTTTTTTCTGTTAAGTGATAATCTCAATAATTTTTATTTGCATGTCACAATGTCGTGATCACTGTTTGTTAGCATGTTTAATGATTTTATGTCTGCTTTCGTCAGGTTTCAATTGTTATTAGGGGATATTCAGATATAGTCTATTCAGGTTTTTGTGGTACACATGTTTGTTCATGTGTATCTTTTACATACTGGCTATATTTCTCTAAAAGTATTGATGTGGCCAAATTGGATAAGGATTCTGATTGTTTAAGATGTTGGGAGTTGGTCTCTTCCTAATAGTTGCTTATTCAATCTTGGGTTGTATAGGGCATTGAAATCCCCTAGTGTAATTATGTTCCATTCCTTTTGGTGTCTGGTCCAGATTCTTTTTTGTATCCAGTTTGTTATTTTTATGTGATTTTTGTTGCTTTGTGCTGGCATATATAGTCCAATTATACTTATGTAGTTGTGGCCTTTGTAATTCAGATCAATGCATATATCTCTTCCTGGTATAGTTTCGATTCTGCCTATATGGTTTGCGATATCGTTTTTGATTATAATTGCTATGTCTACACCTTTGTTATTATTACTTCAAGTTATGTGAAATCCTGTAATTTTCCAATATTTTGGGTTTTTTGTGATTTGGGTTCTGTAAGAACTGCTATGTCTATCTTCTCCTTTGGTGCAGTATTTTGCCCATATGTCTCTTTTTGTTTGGTTGTTGAAGTCTCTGACATTGTGTGTTACAATTTTCCATGTTTCCTGTTGCTGTTTCTTTTCTGTTTTGTTTTGTGTTGTGATTTCTTTGGCTTGGTAATATTCTTCTGTAATGTTGGTTTCTGCTTATGTTATATTTTGTTTGTTGTGTGTGTTGTACTTTTCAGTGTTCAGATAGGTCTTTGGATGTTCTGGTGTATCTGAGGATTGATGTAGTGTATATTCATTGTCCATGTTATTGTTGTTGTTTGTGTTTGTGTCTTTTTCTGGATACTTGTTGATTGAGTTATATAGTGTTGAAAGATTGTTCATAATGCTTTCTGCATCTGTTGTATTGCTTTGATTGTTACCCATATTATTGATTAGTGGTGAAGGTTTTTGTATCTTCAGGAATTAATGTGTGGATTATGTTAACAGATCGTTCATTGTTTGGTTGGTGTTGTTGATTGTTTCATGAATTTGTCTTTGGCATATCTGAAGGTCTATGATTTCCTGTACAGGGGTTGTGTTGTTTCCTGGTGTTTGGGTTTGTTTTGTTGACTCTTTAGGGGTCTCTTGCATTTCCGTCTCTTCTGTTTTCATGGTTCCGATGGCATCTTCTTTGTAATACTCCAAATTTGTATTTCTTTTATCTATATCTGCTATTTGTTGTTTAATTTCTTGTATATCTTGTTATATTTGTTGCAGAAGTTTGAGTACTTCTATCATGTCTGTATTTTCAGTGATGTGGTCTGTGCTTCTGTTGATGCTAGGTTGATATCTCGCAGCTGCCATGTACATGCCTGGTCTTGCTTTTCTTGTTTAGGTGGAATGTGTTTCCTAATTTCTTGTGTTTTTGCTAGTTTGAATTTTTCGTATAGTTTACTGAACTTTGTAGCCTGTTCCCTGTTATATTCTAACCAATGGTTTCTTCTTTTTTTGGTTGAACACGTGGCTATCAGATGTATCTCCATCACATATCGCACATAATTTGATGTCGATTTGTGTCCATGTGATTTGTGTTTCTCCAATTGTAAAGTTCTATTGTGTGGCATTGTTTAAATTGGATGTGTTCTCAAAGTTGATGACTGCAAATCTCTTCCTTTGGTATGATCCTCTGCGTAGGTTATAGCATGTTTTTGTCTTGGTTTGCTGGCAAATAATATATAGGTCAAAGGCTAATGTGTTGGGTGAAAGGTTTGTGAGCTTTGTTGCAATTTGGTTTCTTTTCTTCATTTGTATTAAACTCCATTGTGTATCAAATACTCTGATCATATTGACCTTGAAAGGGATGCTCCACATGTTTACAATTTTTTCCTTGCTGCTCTTGTCTTCAAATGTAATAGTGGCTGTTTGTCACATCTGTTGTGTGCTCATTGAGATGCTTGTAATCTGTCTATATTTGGCAAAGATTTGTTGTACTTCTATAAATCTTGCATTTAGAGGAATGTCTTATACCCTGATATTGTTTTTCTTTTTTGGATGGGATCATGTATAGGTATAAAATCCAAGTGTGTGTTTTTCAAATTGGGTAGGTCTATAGTGCATGCTTGCGCTGCTATCTGGTAATCTCCGAATGTGGCAGTAATCAGCTCTTTGTTTTTTCTTCCCTCACTGTGGATGTTGATGAGTCCTTCGGGGTAGCCTAGTGCTCAAGTAAGATATTGAATTTTCTTGCTGGTTGTGTTTCCAGGGAGTATTTTTGCTTCAATTCCAACTTTGCTTCGTTGACATCCATATCTGATGCTTCTATCAAATAAGGAGCATGGTTTCGGGTTGCTCCATTGGTGCATAGGTTGTTTTTCTTTCTTATATGTGTTTCACCTTTCATTTTGAAGGTCTGTTTCCATCTCTTCATCTGAATTATCTATTCTTGCCTATTTGTATGGACTATCTTTTTTATGAAAAATGCTCATTTGTTCAATGGATAGTTCTGCTATTGTTTTTACCTGTGGATTGGAGTTTTCTTGTTTGTATATATTACTCCAAAGTTCATATGTATCAGGTTCCTTGGCAATATTGTTTGATTCTTTTGTGATTTTGTTACAATTTTTTGCCTCTTGTTGAGTCTTTCCTTGGACAATTGAGATTGTGCTTGTTTTCGAAGCCTTTGTTTTTTATTTCTGTTTTGTTATATCTGTTTTGTCATTTTTCCCTTCAGTTTGTGATTGTTTCTTTGCTGGTTTTTGTGTTGGATATGGTATTGTTTCTCTGCTTTTTCAGCCGGCCGTGCCTTTGGTAAGGTTGCTGACATTGTAGTTTGACCTGGTGGAGGCAAAGGTGTCTCTGAGAGTTCTGTTTGAACTCATTTCTCTTTCTTTTCGCTGTGTTTCCTAATTTGATAATTGTGTGCAAGTGGGAAAGAGTTTGATATTTATTGAATTTTTTTTTTTTTTTTTGTATTGTGAGTAAGCTTTACTCTAATTTATTAATTGTGCTGTAAACAACATACATTGTATATTTCTGTCTACACTTACAATCCCTCAATTAGAATTCACCCACAGGTATACCATCCGGGTACAGCTTATTTATATATGTATTGTCGACTCAAGTCTTACTGCAATACATCCTATCGGTGTAACTAGATGTTCTATTTGACACTGTGTAAAATTAAGGGAAATTTGAAATTTTTGAGCACTGGGGGTAGTACCTATATTTGGTGAATAGAACCCTACAATTTTAATCTTTCCAGATCCAACCGCCTGTAGCTAGACATACCATTTTCCATTTAATTTCTATCCCCTCAAGCTACCCAAGAATGTCCAAGAAACTTATGTCACCAGACTTATTTCCCATTTAGATATCCACAAGGTTACCTAGTGGTCTTACTGCTGGGCTGCCTTCTCGGGATAAGTAACTGTCAGAGTGATTTATTACTGGATTGGAATAGGACCTTTCCAGCTATCCTGTAGAAAGAGACACCAGATACCACGGGGAAATGATTACCAAGCCATCTTTATCGAAAGCAAACACTTCATACTCCTTGCAACTTCTGGTGATCATCATAACACCAACCGGATGATTATCGCGTCATGATGCCTTTTTTGGAAAATACAACCTCAATGTCCACTTGGATCAGCGTGTGAAACGGCTTCTTATGAAAAACAGCACTTATACAGGTTATAACGCCAGATATCATATTAATTCCTATTCAACCACCCTCATATGGGGTTAAACTGGTATCTTGTGATTTGACCTGTGGAGTGTTAACCACTACACTATAGACCCACAGGTCTGATATTTATTGAATTATTATATATATTGTATATATATTATTATTATTTATAAGCTTAATAAAGCTATAGTGTATTTATAAATTACTAGTATATCAGTACTAATGTTATATATTTAATTCCTAGTAATAGCAACATGCAGTAAATCTATTTCAGTAAGCTATATTAGTAATTAGCTACATGCTACATATAGTGCAAGTTCCTATACCCTGTAATTCCAGTTGTAATTTTATTAATCTGATTGAGGATCTAATTAGAAATAGCTAGATATGTATTATATTGTTTACAAGATTCAGTATAGGATGTAGTAGATCACTTATGAACTATTACTCTTAGTTTTGGAGGACTAATGCCTTTCTAATAATTTATTATTCTATCCTATAAATGCATGAATAAATTTTAAAAAGATAATTGAAGAATAAAGTTGATTAGTTTATTATATTATTAATTATCAAATTGTTTGATATTGTTTGTTAATATTGTTGATGTGATTTTTTTTGTTTTTTTGTATTATGAAATTTATTGTCATTATTGTTTTTTTTTTGTATGGGATATTTTGTGATATGTCTAGAAATTTTTTTTTACAATTATTTCCTGATTTCTGGATATTCATTTTTATATATATAGTAATTTGAATGTTTTGTTTTGGATTTTGCTAATGTTTTTAAGATCAGTTTATATTGAATTGAGATTTTTGAAAGGTGTGTTTGGTTGAAGGATAACTGTTGCAAGGTTGATAGTCAATATTGATATTTAATAGTTTTTGTATTTGTTTTTTATTGAAGCTTTTATTGGTTTTTAATTTTTTTTCCAGTAGTATTTTGTATCATTGGTTATTTTTTGGAGTATTGTTAAACTTCTTTTGCAAGTTAAAGATAATAAATTGTTTCTAGATTTGTGTTATATTATGGATATAAGTTGTTGGTATATATGTTTGGAAATATTATATGGAGATGTACTTTTGTAGAAAGAGTATTGGGAAAGATTTTGAGACAGAAGTTATATAATTTGAATTGATATTGTGTAACTGAAATAGGTGTGTTTTTAAGAAATATTAAGGTTTGTGCAAGAAGTGATAGGTTAGATTTGAAGATTGTTATTTTCTTGTTGTAACGTCATATTTTTGTGGTTGTTTTGGTGTAGTTTCTTCTCTATTGCCCTTGCGGCTGCTGTTTCTTTTTTATGACTGCTGCTTGACCATTCTCCAACAGTTCTGATAGCATTCTTCCCATGTGTTCAATCTGTTTTTCTATTTTGCTCTGTCTTTCTGCCACTTCTTCGTTGATCGCTTTGTATGTTGTCAAGGGAATTTTTTCCTCCTCAGTATTCATTTCTTCTGTATCTTGGTATTGAGATCATTGTTCCCCCAATCCTTCCTTTGTGTATTCTACTTCTTTTTGCTCCTCCTCTGACGTCATCCACCAGTCCCATAAAGTGTTGATTTTCTCTTCTATGCTTCTGACTTTGTTTTCTAGGTTGCTTAATCTCTTCCTGATTTCTTTTTGTTCCCTGCCTTCTTTATTAATCATTGATCTGGATCTACTTCTCTTTCTCATTATTTCTGCAAAAGATATAGGTGTTTCTCTTTCTGGCCCCTTCCTGAATCTCGACTGGATTGATGCGAATTTTGCCTGTGCAATGGATTTGTCCCTTTGGATTTATACCTCCTCACACTGGAAAGCGATATGTCCATTCTATCCACATTTGTAGCAAAGTCTTTCGTGCTGGTCCACAAAGCTGATTGTTGTTCTGTCCAATTTAAAGGTTTGTTTTTCTGCTGTTTTTAGCTGGTCCTCTGTTTCAAATGCTATGTATACGAATCTCTCCCTGAAGTATCTGCTTGTTCTTGGGATATATAGGGTTTTCCCTCCCGTTTCTCTTGCTATTTCCTCTAGATTATATGCTGTTGTGCCTGCAGACAATCCTGCTAATTTAAGCACGTATTTGGATTTTCTTGTGAGTTCCTCTTTTTCTTCCCATTTTGGAAGTATTCTCAAATACTCTTTCTCAAATGGGATCGATCACATTTCAGCCAATAGTTGTGCATCTTTTTTTTCTTTGAAGGTCACTGTTGCAGTTTACCACATTTCTACAGGTTTGATTGCCACCGTTTGGATATCTCCAAACTTTCGTAATGTTGCTTTAACTGTCCCCTCACTTGCTGAAAGAGGAATGTCTCTGACTATCACTGTCAATCTCTCTTCCAATTGGTGTTCCCTTTGTTTCACCGGTGTTAGGTGTTCTCTATTTTCATCCGTACCAAAGTTAATCTCACATGCCTCCTGCATGTCAATGAAATTTCCAAAATTGGCAATGATTGACTTCTTTTTTCCCGTCGCTTCTCTTCCTACTCTCACCCCCAAGAAAGAGTCAAAGGCGATACATGCTTCCTCTACCATCTCTAGAGCTTCTGCTGATTCTATGCCTGCCACCAGCTCCATTGAACATGTATGTCTTGGTTTTTTTTTTACTTCTTTTGACTGTCCCTCAATTTTTTCTCCTTTTTCCTTTTCTTCATATGCTTCCTTCTCTCCTGCCCTGATATCTGAGTCATTTGCATTCTTACTGTTCTCTTCCGTTTCTGTGACTTTTTTTTCGATTTCCATTTCTTGTTCTTCTATTGTGTCTTGTTCATCCTCTCTTTCCTCGTTTTCTTCTTCTATTTCTTTGTTTTTTTCTTTCCTGTGTCCATATTTGTTGCTCGTACTGGTATCTTTTTCCTTTTTTCCTTATCCAAGCTTTTTGGTCTTCCTGGTCCTTTCTTGGCAATAATAGTAGCCACTCCTCTTGCTTCTCTCACTACATTTATTGTTTTCCTCTCTGTACCTCTTCCTCTTCCTGCACTTGTTGTTGCCACTTGTCTGACTCCCATTTTTCTTTTTCACTTTCTCGCTGCTTTTTTCCAGTTTCTTAAAAAGGCAATTTTAACTGTGTGGGAAAGAAATTTTTTTATCTTCAAAATTTTTTATAAATATTTAAAACTTAAAACTTATTTAAGTTTTTATTAAATTTATTATTATTTACTTATTAATATATATATATATATATAATTTTTTAATTAATTTTGAAGTACTTTAAAAATTATAAAATAATTTTAAACAATAAGAAACAAATAATTTTAACTAATAAAATTCAAATAATTTCAGTTAATAAAAAACAAATAATTTTAGCTAATAAAAAATTTAATATAAATTTACATAATTATGTAAACAAATATTTTCATGTTATATTATTGTTCATATTATTAGTATTATAAACAATATATTATATTCAAATAAAAATAGCAAACTGATTAATCATATTTAACAAATAGTTAAGCTATTGTACAATATTATTAATAAAATTTTCTCTATAGCAAATATTATTATCTGGATCAAAGTGATCTTTAAAAATTTCTTTCTACTTTATAATCTTATTTGAAAACCAAGATGCAATATAGCAAACATACCCTTTACTATTAGAATTAAGTAAGATTCAAATGGTACTTTTAATAATACCATTTCAGTATTAGTTCAATACTTAAATTTACTATAAAATTATATGAGTAGATCCCAATTCATATATTAAATTTACTATAGATTGACATTATTTTAATATCAGTTTGATATCAGTTCAGTATTTTTTAGAGCTCTAGATTCAAATATTTGCCAACCAAAAAAAAAATTCCAATTTAAGAAAATCAAGTCAGAAAATATCTAACTCCAGATATAAGTCAAACTCTTATAATAAACCAATCATGGACTTGTTACAAACAAATTTATTAACAATAACTACAATTCTACCTTATGTTACAAAAATTTAATAACAAATTTAATAATCTTATTACTAATCCTAAATAGATATTTATAGCTGCTTGACACTATCTCAGATATATAATGGTTTTAATATTTATTTTCCTTATTATCTAAATAGTTTATGTAGGCAAGTTAGCATTAGACTTATTAGCTTAGTAAGTTATATAAGAGATGTTGTCACTTTCTTCATGTATAAATTTTAAACAATTTTACAATTAATAAAGTAATAATGTTTACCTACCTTAAAAAAAAAATTCATAGTAAGATAATTTCTTATACAGATAATGTATAGTAGATGAATTTTTGTTATTTGAACTTTTTTTTGTCTATTTGTACCTTTTATTTATTTATTTAATACCTAGGAACTAGAAAATAAAAAAATAACTAAAATAAAAATAAAAAATAATCAAAATAATCAAAATAAAAATAATTAACATAATAAACCAAAACAAAAATACTATCGATAAATTCCATAGGGTTTATGTGTCCAAAACTGTATTTAGTTGGAGACGGAATAATTTACTAGTTCGATGAGAGCTATAATCTGATTCTTGTGATTTCCACGACTGATTTTCCGTAACGGGATATTCGTCCACAAAATAATTCTCCATCATACTTCTCAATAGTGCCTGGAGAGTATTCGCTGCGTCCTTTACGGAAATGCGATCACGGGGATTCTCTGCCCAACAGTTTTGCATTAAATCGGCATATATTTTTGGTGTTCCGGGAACTATGGTAGGCCGAAGGCCGAGTAAAATGTATACAGGATTACTAGATCGATCACCGAGAGGTACATACCCAGCGCTTATTTCCCACATAATAATTCCAAAAGCATATATGTCAGATTCTTTTGTTTTGCGATAACCTTTAAAAAGTTCGGGGGCTATGTAAGGAAATACACCTTTAACTTCCATTTGTTCTTCTTGTGCATCTACAGACCCGCACGTTCCAAAGTCAGAGATAACCCAATTGCCCCCATTCCTTTGTAAAAGTATATTACCCGGATGTAAATCACCATGAATTGATCCTGTCTCTGAAATTCTATATAAGTTAAGGGAGATATTCCAGGCCAACCTAATTTTATCCTTCCAACTCATGTTTTTGTGATGTTTTTGAAGATAAGCTCGTAAATCACCTCCTTCACAGAAATCGAAAACAAACATATATTCCCCTTCTTCATTCTTTGTAAAACCTAAACCCATAACAACAAAAAATCTGACAGTTCGATTTCTAGTAAATATTTGATTCCAATTTGCCTGTCGATTGGGAAATAGATATTCAGCAATATTTTATAATAATACATATTATAGATCAATAACTTACTTCTTGAAAGACTTCATTTTTAGAGAGATCATTATTATTAAAGATTTTAAGGGCCACGTTTCTGGGTTCTCTTATAAAATTATTCTCTTTAATGTCCCAGTCAATAATATTACCACGAGTCCATGTTGCACTGTATACTTTTCCGTACCCGCCTTCAGCTAGAAATTCAACGTTTTTTAAATCACTGAATTCAATCCACTCGATAATGCAATGTGGTACGGGGCTTTCATCTTGATGTTTTCGAAGAAAGTCATCGATTTTAAGATTTCCTGATGTCCATACTTCCTTTTTTAATTTTATACGCATGCAATGTTCACAATACTTTATCGAATACTTTGGGAGCTTGCAAATAGGGCAAAGGGATTCTTCGCCCCGTTTATTCCTTGCATCGACGGCTTCTCTAGTCTTGACAATTTCATTGATGAGATATTGCGTTTCTATTGGAGTTAGGGTCGTATTTTCTTTGGCATGTCTCATTTGAATTTCACGCCATTCATCGAGAGACCCTTCGAAATTATAATATAAACTTGTTTTAAAAGAACACTCTCCCCAAACAGACTTTATTAAATCATGTCGAATTTCCGGTTCATTTGTAACATATTTATTGCATATAAAACAAAGAAAGAAAGATTTCAAGGATTTTAAGAACGGCATCATAAAGACTTTTGCAAGAGTGATTAGTAAATACAAAATTTTCTCAAATGATAATCATGAGCATTTATAACAAACGAGAATGGAATTTTTTCCCAATTTCACATGAAGAATTCTGAAAGTTTGCTCACGAACCAAGATCACGGACAGAAAGTGAGAAACTACCTTCGTTTGTATGAATTTTTGATATGACTGATAATCTTTTCTGAACCTTTTCCAGAGAGAAGCTAGCTCCTTTATGAGATAGATGAAATAGCTTTTCGGAATAAATCACATATGACATCAGTTTAGAGTACACCGAAAGACGCGGTGCAAAAATTCATTGTTTCCTTTTTAGATACAGTATAAGGCTTTTTTTGTAGGTTTTTCTTCAAAGTCACACAAATGTTTATAATTAGTTAACACTAAAATCGCGTTCGAAAGTGTTTAGTTAAATATAAATTTATAAAATTGTTTTTTATTACATAAATGAGCAGAGTTATGGCTGCGGGGGGTTCTTTAGGTGTCACTCGTGCGGCACCCTTTCGGCACTTGTGCGTCACCTGTGCAGGTGCGCTTTCGAAATTTCTGTACTATAAAAAGAAATTCGAAAGTCGAATAAAGTTTGTAATTGAAATAAAACAAATAAGTAAAATATAATTAAAAAATCAAACAAAAAAAAAAAATTTATAATTAAAAAAAAAAATAATAAGGCTTATAATTAAATAAAGAAATAGTACGTATTGTTGGCGGGGAAATTGCATGGGGCGTGACCGCAGTACACGATCTGATGCGTTGCGTACCCTAGAGATCAGAGATAGTCGGTGGAGCTGCATAAGTAATGATGTAATGATTAAAGCCTAAAGTAGACTTTTTATGCCTCCCCTGAAAAGCTTGTCCACCGATAGTCTATTCCCTCTTAATAGTTTCTCCTATCATTTCGATATAAATACAGTAGAAAAGAGAAACATGTAAGAAAAAAGAAGAAAAAAAGATAGGAATAAAAAATTGTAAGAGAAGTTACACAACAATAATAAAATCTGCTTCTTAAATTAAAAGCTTTCTAATTAGGGACATGTGATAGCTGCTGCCAAAAGAAAGAAAAATTAATTAACTTAATGTATCTAATCCAATACTTGTTGCAAAGAGAATGTCTAGATTACAAGAAAAAACAAGTGATGGAACTTGTCTAAGAAAATTGAACAAGGAAAAGAGAAAAAAGAAATATTAATAAAAAACTTGGCTAAATAAATTCATATGTTTCAATTAGAGAAACAAAAACTTACCTAACATAACACAAGACTTGTTCTAGAGAGGTGACAAACTTGTTAAGAGAGATGTCAACAGTATTTATAATTAAAATTCAAAAAATATTTAAATAAATAATTTTTTAATAATTTTTTTTGATTTTTTTTTGTTAAGCTAATTTACTTGAATTTATTATTAACAAAATAAATATATTTTTTTATTATAACTTTTTTTAATAAAAATAAATTTTTAATAATTTATAATAATTTATATATTTATAATTATATAATTATTTAATTTAAAAAATTATTATTCAATTAGAAAAAAAACTTGAAAATTATAAACATATAGGTTTATAATGTAGTGATTAACATTTCACAAGTTAGATTACAAAATACCAATTCAATTTCAAGAGAAGAAGATTGAATTGAACCTATATGATATCTGGCATTATAACCTGTTATATGCTGTTTCTTATTTGAAACTATTTTATATACTAATTCAATAGGCATTGAAATTGTAATCTTCAAAAAAGGTGTCATAGTGTATTGATCATCTGGTTAATATTATAATGATCAAAATTATGCTTGGTGCATTTCCAGTTTCCATATAGGCCATTTCTCTTTCCTATAGTTTACAAGACTATAAAAGAAAACCTGTTAACTTAATTAAGCAATTTTGAAGAAGATCACCATATAAATATGATCACATGAAGCATTGTTTTGGCTACTTTACAGAAGTTATACCTTGCTTAATATTTGTATCTCTAGATCTGGTAGCCAATGCCAACTAAAAGTTTTATGAAATGTTTGCTAAAGAATTTAGAAGTCATGTTCTACTAGACCTAATGATTTTCAGATTTGATAGTATATGTTAATCATAGAAACAACTTTTAAAGCATTTACTAGAAAATATAAAGAAGTAATACCAGAGTATTACAAAAAGTATAAGCCAGAGAAGAGAATATAATAAGAATCTTAGTAATTATTAATAAAATATGTTTTTTGAATCAATTATACTTGGCATATGAACTTATCCATAAGATGTAAGTTGATATAAACAGATTAAAAAAGTAGGTGCTAAGGTTAGGTTAACTAGAATAATTAATTAAATCTTTTATATAATATTATAACTTCAATATTAAATTAATAAAATGTTTGTATGTAATATGCTTAGCCTTAAAAAAAAAAACTTAAAAATTATAAATAAAAAATTTTTTAGTTTAAATATATAAAAAAAAATGTTTTTTTTTAAAAATAAAAAATTATTTTTATTAAAATTAATATAATAATTTTATTTATAGTATATAACAAAACTTTTTAGAATTATTATTATTATTTTTTGATAAATAAACATTATTTCATTATTTGATTTGTATATTAAAATTATATATTATAAAAAAAACATCTCTTATAAATAAATACAATAAGTTTAATACTAGCTTGCTTATTGTTAACAAAAAAATATATGATTAAAATCATATAATGCAACTACTGTAATCGGTATATTAGCAATTGTTTAACAAATAGTTTCATAATATTATAAAAAGCTTAAATAGTTTGTTTTTATATAACACAATTTTTTTTTTTTAATGCGAGTAGACTTTACTCTAATTTTTATTAATTTGTTATGAATGACATACATTGTATATTTCTATTCACACATGAATTATTACAATTAGAATTTACCCACAAGTATACTATCCAGGTGTAGCCTACCTATAAGAACTATTTTAAGTGCACTGATTTTCTACATCTTCCAGCCTCAAATTTGTAAACTTTCTATTAAGTCTTTTAACACCAAACTGGATTGCCCATCAGAGTACTATGTCTCAAATTCCCAGTCCTCTTCCTTTGAATCAACAATCTCAGTAATTGATGCAAGAGGATTCCTATTTGGGAAATGGATGGAACCCTTTGGCCAGTAGTGTATCTTTAAACCTTCTTGGAATTGATGATCCAATCCTTTGTAAATAATGCTGGGCTTCAAGCATAGGCTGCTTATTTAAGAGGGCGCAAATCCTCCAAAGTCAGGCTAAGTCTTAAGGGGAGTCTTCCATTCTGGCGATCGTTACCAACTAAGTACCTTCACTACAGGTAAGAATGGTGGGTGTTACTGGCGAGTGCGTAACTTGTGCTGCAGGGGGTTGTGCTAAAAGTCTTGCTTGAAAATTTCCAGTATTGTGGTCCTCCATAATTTCTTTTATAGTCTCGTGGACTATAGAAAGGGGAAACGATCTGTTATGGAACTGGGAATTACACCAAACTTGACAATGATCATCGTAACGCCAACCAGACGATCATTACACTGCAACACCTTTTTTGGAAATCATAATCTCAACGCTCGCTAAATCAGCATGTGAAACGGCTTCGCATGAGAAACAGCACATAACAGGTTATGGTGCCAGATACCATATTGTTCTATTTAATCACCTTCACCTGGGATTGAACTGGTATCTTGTAATTTGACCTGTGAAGTGTTAACCACTACACTATAGACCCACAGGTTTATATAACACAATAGTTTATAAGTTATAGCAAATATATATATATATACTGTATATATATTTTTAAAAACACTAGCTGGGTCTTGCCTGGTATACTTTATTAGTTTGTGATGTTTACATTAACTGTTTACAAATTTGTTTACATAAATGTTATAACTTTACTTCTATCTATATATCGGACTATATCGGGATTTTTCCAAATATCAGCTTTGAGCTATTTGATTTATTCTCAAGTCTAGATGAAAGAAAAGAAATCAAAAACCAATGTGCCAAGGCTCCATTAGTGTTAGTAAATAGTATGTATATTGTTAAACCTAAAAGTTTAACTGATCCAAAATAGAAAATTTTATACCAAACATCGATCTAACACATTAATTCACTAATAATAACCTATAGTATTTTTATCTGTTGAATAATTTTACTTAAAACCCAAAAAAAATTTTCAGTCACTACTTTTGTAATAATTAAGAATTTCGGTCAAACGTTTATAGTATCCAATCAAAATATATTGTTATATCACATGATCAAGTAATAATCCCCTAAGTTATGAATACGAAGAATTGAGAAACATATTACAAATTAGCCTTTCATTAACTTTTCCATATTTGTATTATTTGTTACTCTCAATAATT
>CAJVPV010000912.1:0-18242 GCA_910591835.1 Acaulospora morrowiae
ATGTGTTTGATTAACACTATCATTCATTTATTTTCTTATTTTATTTTCTTTTTCTTTATTAATGCATATGATCTCCAAGAGAACTACTAAGATTATATGTATTTTATTCTTTATGTACTTTATTTATTTATATTGGGAAAACATGTATTTAAAGGCTATATTTTTTCGTTAATTATCTTTAGAGTTGTCTGCTCCATTCTCCATTAATAAAATTTTCCTTTAATAATGATAAACTATTAATGACCAATATGTTTCTTTACTTAAATCATTACAATCAAGTTTCTGGAGATCGTTCGGTTTGCACCAAATTCGATAACGAGAGGTCTGTAAAAAACAAATTGTGATTTCATCAGACCATAGGATACACTTGAACTTTTGAACAATCCAACCTTCATGAGAATAGGTCCAATTGAGTCTTTTTTTGATATTGGTGGGGAAAACAAATAGCTTGGAATGAACAACACATGATCTCAAGTTTTTTTTATATAAAGTATAACGAATGGTACTTTCAGAAACTTTTTTTTTTTTATGTGTTGTGAAAAGAATATTGATCTGGAAGAGAGTTAATCAGCGATTTCTTTAAATCAATCTTTTTAGTTTTTTATAATCGGTAAGATAAGAAAACTTGGACATCCAAACCATTTTTTTTTTTCTTGCGCAAATTCACCTAACTTACGAAACTTATTTATTATATTTCAGGTGGCTGTTTTTCCACAGCCCACAGGGGTTGCAATCTGGTGTACTGAATCTTCTCTTAGGTACTCATAAATGACAGAACTTCTTTATCTCTCCATTAAATCCTTTTTGCTACACATTTTAAAGGGAAAAAAACCGGTTGGTTTTTTTTACAGTAATCTGTGGTATACAAACCTTGTTTAAAATTTTGCATAACATCACTTATGTGTCACACAACATTTGACGAAAATTTCAAGCAAAAATTTTAAGCGAAAAAAAAATGGATTTATGAGAAATTTTTTTTTTAAAAAAAAAACTGGATTTTTGCTTTCAGTCTTATACAAAAAAGGTAATGCTGAGTCATCGCCACATAACTTCTGCATGACTGGATGAAATTGCTTAAAATTTTAGTATATTATATATCAAGTTTCAATAAATATATGTTAAAAAATTTATAAAAAATTAGTTACCACAATTTTAAATAATTAAGTGTAAAAAAGTGTTCACAATAATATGATAGGTAGCTGTACAATTATATATTATTTTTATTAAATTTCAAATAAATATCAATATTTAATTTATTAATATTTAATAAAATTTATAAAATTTAAATGTTTTGAATTTTTAAGGCAAGTAATATATTATTTTTATAAATTGTATTTAAAGATTTAGTGTTGTTGATAAATAATCTGGATTGAAAAGATTTATATATACAATTTTAATTGTAATGAATCAAATTGATTTAACAAATAAATGATTTCAGCCTGATGGAGGATTAAAAATAATACTTTAAATTATTGTAAATTGCATATAATTATATAAGCTAGAATATACAATTTAATAGAAGGTTTAATTAAGAAATAGTGAATAGAAAATTTTAAAATTAAGATTTAAAATAAAAAAACCAACAGTACTGTATAATAAGTTTATTTTGATATTTTTTTTATTTTTGAAAACTCAAATATATACAGTATATTATTCTTAATATAATTTTTTTTTTAAAATTTATAATATGATAAAAATGTTAAATTAAAATCTTTTTGATAAACCAATAGGCTTATATTAATTTATATATTTACTGTAACTTTGTAAAAGCGTTTTATATATTCTTGGTATCACATATTTTTATACTTAAAAATAATCCAAATGATTTAACGTGCGAGACTGTTAAGCAATATCATATTCATTGGAGAGTCGCATTGTTAACTTTATTATTAAGTTACAAAAAAAATTTTTTTAGCAAATTGCATCAACTTTAATGTATACAATGTGTAAAAAGCATATACGTAATCCAAATATACCTTTAACGGTTTTGATTGAAAATATGTTAAGAAAAGTATTAAATCAACTTTATTTTTTAAAAGTTTATAGGCCTTGATAAATAAACACCTCGATTCTTTAAAAACATAATAAAAGCGCGCCCAGATAATTATGATAATTTTTAGATATTGAAAACTCAAATATACACAATGGTGCGTGACGCAGTCGACTTTTGTCCGAACGGACAAACGGCAATCTTTTTGTGTAACATCTGTGATATACGTTACACATACATCCGATAGACTTATTTATTCCACAGTGCAAAGAGAAAAAATTCAAGTAGCATAAAATGGCCCACTTTCGCACGGAAGGATACAATGGATATTCGGTGAGATTATGATTTAAAGTCTGGTGTATTCTGAATTATGGATTCAATGCAGAAATGGTTATTAAAAAAAATATTTTTTCGGGCAAAATCAGTTACAATATAGCCCATTCATCGAAAACAAAATAGCATGCTCGACATCAGCGAATTTCGGTTTAGTCGGTAATGGAAGATTGTATATTATAAACATTGGAGTGGGACCGGACGGTATCAACGTGGAAAGAATGTGAGGCATATCTTTGCAGAATGGATTAGTGTTCTAATCTGACGACAATCACTTATTGAATTTTTTTAACTCAACATTTTAGGTACGACACTCAAGATGGATTGTTTGACTGTTCGTGGAGTGAGCTCAATGAGAATCAAGTTGTCACTTCTAGCGGTGACGGTTCAATAAAGCTGTGGGATATAACCCTTCCGGTGCTGGTTTGATCTTATTATTTTAACCTTGTTCAGACGGAACCATTTTCTCATCAGAGTTCAACGATTTCGTTATAAAACAGGAATTCCCGATAAGGAACTGGCGCGAACACGGGAGAGAAGTTTTTTCCGTGCATTGGAATTTAATAAAAAAAGATTCCATTGTTAGTGGATCGTGGGATAAGGCCATTAAATTGGTATGATTAATGGTTTGCGATTATTATGATTACAATTTCAACATATAAAATATTGATTTTTATACATCTGAACTTTATATCATCTAAAATATTATCTAATCGAATTCATCAAATGATCGGAATGGAACATAAAATTAGTGGAACCCAGAATTAACACAATCTGTTAGTACCTACGCAGAACATTCCAGCTGCGTATACAGCACAATATGGTCTCCCTATAATCCTGACATCTTTGGTTCGGCATCCGGAGATCAAACCGTAAAAATCTGGGATACCAAAATTCCCCGATCAATCCAAACGATAAATACTCATTCTGGAGAAGTTCTATCGCTAGATTGGAATAAGTATCAAGAGAACGTAGTGGTTACCGGATCGGTTGACCGCACAGTGCGAGTATGGGATTTGAGAAATAATGGTCGCGAGCTCATGTGTTTGCGAGGACACGAGTTTGCAGTCCGCAGGGTAAAATGTTCACCACACATGGGTAACATAATAGCGAGTGCTAGTTACGATATGACCATGAGATTATGGGATATTGAAAAAGGAAATCCGTTGGTGCATGTTCATGATGCTCACACCGAATTTGTGCTAGGGATAGATTTTAATTTGTATATTGAAGGACAGATTGCCACTTGCGCATGGGATGAGAAAATACATATTCTGCATCCTCCTTGCTTGGAGCCAACACCCCGTCCCATGGTTTAGATCGCAATTTTCGTGGGTCGGTCGAATAGCGGAAGTTCCTTGTATTTATTTTTATCAAACAAAGGGCGATCCATTTCACAAAGATTTCACGGAGGGTGCTCTATGAATACGAAATATTGAAGTCTATATGCATTCATGTGTTATGAATGATTATTTTAATCTTGAATCCAATTGTGCGTGTATGTCGTTTTGAGCACAATTAACATTATGCTAATTAAATTTTATTTCGCGCACATAAGGTCACAGATTATTGTGAGGTATAACTCCTCAACGATAACATGACATGACTTTACACCGTTAAACTATCAAGGATGCATTTTCTTCTTTCATTCGCCCCCCTTTGATATTAGAGAAAACCCTGAAAATTTCTTTTATTAAAAGTAGGAGATAAAAAAAAAAAGTAAATAAAGTCGCATCCGTTTTTAGGAAAGCAAAATAAAAAAAAAAAAGAAATAGTTCTAACGACGCGAACATCTATACAGTTGTTGATTCTTATGTACTGTATATACAAAACGTTTTCAGTTCAAGTCTTTCTCTCGATGTGGTGGGATGTCTGGTGGATGTGAATAAAAATATACATGAAGAGCTTAAAATATACACAATAAATATATATATAACCTAAATATGTACAGTAAGAAAAAGATTAATGAGAACAGAGTGCATAAGCGCACAGGATCTTCTATCAATGAATAAAGCGCTTCCACCAAGACTTTGTAAAAGGATCTTGAGGAATGATAAGAAAAAAATTGCATGGTGATTCTATTCTAGACTTCAGGGAAATCTTCGTCTACTAATTTAATGGTAAAATCACGAATAGCAGCATTGGTTAATCCGGAGAATGTTTTTTCATAAGAGCCGTTCTTGAAAGGCCTATTGAATGGATAACCTAAGGGCTTCGCATCTGGAATCTTGTCTGTCCATTTTTGTGCACCGCACAGTAAAGTACTGCCACACTCGTCATAAGTTGGCACCAGGTCATTCAATCCATCCGAGATAAATACGATTATCTTATATTTCGCCCCTTCTTTCGTTCCTCTTGGCAAAATCATATTATATGGCCACCCACAATCGCAGAACAATAATTCGGCCTTTTCTTTATCATTATAACCTGTCAGTGTTGTTCTAAATGTGGCGTTTATTTGGGTCTCATCCATTAGATTCACGGTTTTCTGTGCGGGTTTGCGTATTACCACAGCCTTGTCGCATGATCTTGTTATCACGGCTTTCTCATAGGGTTTCAGGGCGCGTTTGAATTTGTCCAATTCAATCCAGTGCACTGGCGAATCGGCAAGTTCATCCGGAACGATAAATATGCGGATTGTGATTATTGTGGTCTATTGAAATATAGTATATTTGATTAGTTCGGCGATGCATATGACGCACAAAACACGATTAAATAACATATATATCTACAATGTCCACATTATTCTTCACTCTGATAAAGTATTGCCAGTCCCTAGGGTACACATAGGTGATGTTCTCCTTATCAAAATTATCTTCTCTCCACACCAGAATTCGATTTTTCATCTTGGTATGTAACTCAGAGGTGACTACAGTTACATTGGAACGATCAACATCAAAATAGTTTCCTCCAAAAAGTTTATTGGCATACGCTTGCCATTCATCTTTCTTGCCATCAGGAGCAACTTTGAGCAATACATCGGTAAACGAAAAGTAAATATCGGTCGTCCGAATAGTGACATTTGGTGCCTCGCTCAGGAAATCATTGGGACCCAAGTGATTCTGCCACCTCAAAAATATATTATCCAAATGACGATGCCATCTCCAAAACAGTGGATCACGCAATCCAGCACGTGCACCGACCAGTACGCTCGGTGCCCCTAAAACACGTCAGTTAAATGATACCTCATCAGGCGAGGAAGAATAATATAGTAGTAGATGAAAATATCACTTACAATTAATGCTGTACGGATGCATGATATAACCGAGCACCGCGTGTCCTATGTTGTGCAATATTAATTCGAGATTGCTACCGAGAGTAACCGCTTCCGTATCGTTCCATCCTAATTTCACGGGATGAACCACCGAGTCATTCTGATCGATCCACTTTATCAATTCGTTGTAGGTATACGTTAAGAATTTAACAGTGTAGATAATAAAGTATCCGCCCATATCCTGAACTGAATGTGGCAATTATATTAATGTGCGAAAATGCTATTTAATTAAACGATCCAACAAGACGGAAAAAATACCAATGTCTTTAATTGATTCATTGGCCGGGCGTGCTGGAAACCAAACGCGAGGAGTCGAAGGATCCGAATCGTTATCTTGGGAAAGAAGTGGATCGGGATAGAAAGCCTCGAGTATAGGAGTTAAGTAGTCGGGCAATGGCTTAACAATTTCCAAACCGCATCCAAGACGGTCGGCGTCATACCTGGTCGAACGGGGAAAGAAAATTTACAATGTGTTGCGGACATTCACCAATGTATTCAATGCACCAACCACTCACCTCGACAGCATATGCCTGTGCATGTAAACAAAATTCTCGCCTTCACGGTCTTTACGAACACCATCAATGATAGTTGAAGGCATCACTAGATGCCAATGTTCATGATGCTGGTTTGCCACCGGATCATTACGCCACCAAAACATTAGATCATTAGCCGGGTCGTAGACGCTCTTGTCCGGCCACCCATCAGCATTGAGTTTAGCAGGTTCAGGATTTATAAATATTTTTTGAAGTTCCTCTAGATACCTCTGCTTTTCTTCATCTGAATAATATGAAACAGTTATAGGTACGCTGTAATCAGTGTAACTTGCAAGAATCTCGGTTATAGTCAAGTTTTTTTGCGAAGAGGTTGTAGTGTTTCGCTTTTGGATCAGGGCATCGCGTTCATATAATCGTTTTTTCGGCAATAATGGAGAGGCCTCTCGTTTCTGTTGGCCCCTTTTTTTTACCATGTAGACAAGACCGTAACGTGCCATCTCATCGGCGAATGCATCTGCATCTCGCTTCACTTTTCCATCATCATATTGACGTTTGTACAGAGCCGATGGATCTCTTTTAAATGCTCTCCTAGATATTCCGTCGTGATACTGTCAGGTAAATCGACGAAAGATGTGCAGTAAGTAAACGTTTCATTTTGTTCACGTGACGTTCTCATGCTCATAGGAATATTCACACTTTGTGAGCATTCTTCTAAATACCGGGGCACTATTCACGCCGTGGACAGACACCAACTTCTCTCTCGTAAAGAAACGGAGAACACCTTACCTCGTAAGATCCACCCTGTAGATAGTTATTATGCACCTCACCCACTTCTGCCATTAGAAATCGTAAAGTAATGTTTCAGAGAGTCGTGTAGTAGTAGTAGTAGTAGTAGTAAGAAGAGAGTGAATGTCTATTGAAGAAGAAAACATTTACAAAATCGATCAATTAAACGGGGATAAAAGCGATTTTATCAGTAATCCTCCAACCACGAACGAACAACAATAAAATCCTCAATATGAATAAAAGAGAAATTTCATTAAATCGTATAACAGGAGAAAAAGTAAACAAAAATTTTTTATACAGAGTAAATCCGAAAAGAGGCAGAATTGATAAGGTGTCTCTTTGTGGCTGTGGTGGTGAGGATGAGTAAAGTTCGAAAAGATGCATTTGTGGCTAGAGAACGAACAAGAAAAATTATCGAAACTTATATAAAATCGTTTTCAGACAAGAGCACTTTATTCCTGAGTGGCTTTTATTATTTATAATGTACATGACGTGATGCTATCGTTCGAGGTTCTTCACAATGAATCTGCCATATGAAATATGAGAATGACATGATTCGAAAAACGAAATTGCAACCATTAAATTCGTTCGTCACGAAACTTGTCCTTGATTATCGGAGAGCACATGTTCTTTGATTTTTTCCGAAAAAAACGATTGATATCGGGAAAGGGGCAATTTTTTGTTTCACCAAGGTTAATTGAGGCTTATTGTAAAAATGAATTTTCTATTTATGAGCGGTATTTCTAAGCGTATCATTATTTCATTTCCCGGAAATTCAGTTAACATAATTTCACCTCATGGTTGACTTATGATTACGCGTTTTATTTCAATGGTTTGCTAAGAAACATCATACCACCACCGACAGGCCCATATTTATACCATGGGAGAAGGCTTATATGAGGGAAAATCGATATTTCGGATGAAGGAGAGTATACAATGGCGTTGATCGCAAACTTAAAAAAAAAAAAAACGGAAGAAACTAAAATTCACATTCTTCTCGTACGACCACCTTATATGTTGTACGGTTAAAATTGAATGGGAAAGGAAAAAAGAAAAATCCTAGCATTTATTCTGCTCTCTCGCAGTATTAATATTGTATGACAAGCAATGATATGGCACTAATGTTAATGGTTAGTAGCGCTAAGGGACATTGCTCTGATAGTTACGATGAATCGCTCCAAGGAAAAAGATGACCGATTCAATTTCTACCGACTTACGTAATTGTCGCATGCACTGTGTATGTCAGTATAAATAGATGTTCGCATTGATTATTGTTTTGAATTTTGAATTACAGTACCTTAAAATTTAAAACATGTGATTATTTTCGGGAGGCTCAGGTTTTCTCTTTTCGTCTAATCCCTATATCCCCGGTGGCTATTCTACTGTACTATCATAACATACATCTTCGGTGGCTTATCGGTTGACAATGAGAAGCCACCACAGAATTACAACTTTGCATCAAACATATTCGAAAATTTTTTAATGAACCGAGCTTTGTTAAAGTACACTAGGCAGCAATTGCAGTTTCGATCCATCTATTTTCTAGACATATCGCACTAAAGCTTAATCTCAAATTTTAAAACCATCATATTAAAATTATTACCAATGGATCGAATACTCGATCTTTTCTTATCATGAAATTGCGAATATTTCGAATTCCAATGCCACACTATGATTACTTTGTGGTCGTATATTCTTATGGATCGGTGGATCAGTCAATTTTTTTCTTCTATAAATTATTTTGAGGTTATCTTCCATAGCTAAACTATGTAATGAATGAATTCCACGCCAAATAAGTTTACTTAACGGGTGAATTACGATCATGAATTCGCCACCCTTGCAACTTCAAATATGAACCTTCTTACAGGAGTTAGAATTGGTCTGAGTCAAATGTCAGTCGAATAGTTAAGAATTCAAAGATATATTATAAATGTAAAGTAAGCTTGTCTGTCATCTCTTTATAATTCATCGAAGAATTGCTCATCCAAAATTTATGCATTCCTACTTTCGTTGCATAATAAAAAATATACCAATTGATACACTTTTGGGGTACATTAATTAATTCGGAAAGCTTTCATCCTCGGTTAGTAAATAAATTTATTGTTTATTAGTACAAAAGTAAATTAATATACAGTATACCGGCTAAGTTTATTGCGTGGGCAATTTGTTTTTAACATTGATTTGATAATAACATTTTAATCTTCGTGCTAACTCTTCCTTACCTGGTGAACGCAAAGTACAATAGCGAAGCGAGAAACTATATCTACGAATCAATATGCAGGATGTATACACGTGAATTTGAACACGTGGCAAGATACAGATTATCCGTGCATAAATACTGTACCTTTTTGTGCGGTTCCATAATTCACTACCTCTTCGGGTTTATTAAAAACTAATAAAAATGATGCAGTCACCGAAATACGAATTATTCAATGAATCCACCGCCAGACACGGAATTTTAATTAAAGGATGGAAGATTGCCACCACCAAAATGTCAATCTTCAATTCACAAGAAATTGAAAAGTACGTAAGTTATGATGGAACTTTTCAGATAAGACACAAGGTCGAGACGAAATCTGATCTTGTTATCAACACAATTCAAGGGTTCAAAAAGAAACAAAGGTTCCATTGCCTGAAATGTTTTTTGGAAATAATTCGTTGCAAATATCAAATGATGATTACGGGCTCCTTTTCGAACTATCCCCGATTGAGGCATTGAAGCTAGTGGATACCACCAAGGAAGGTGGCGAGAAGGTCAAAGTTTCCTATTCGGAAGAGTGGAGCCACAGGAGGTAGATTTTTTTATGCTGTCAACCATTTAGATGACCTATTCGTTAACATTGCATAAACCTTCTTTATTGACCGATGAATCTTGTGAAGAGCCAAGAATAATGAGCATATCAAAGATGTGGTTAAACCATTTGACTGGACTTATTCCACTTCATATTCTGGTACGCTCAAGAGTGCTTTAAAAGGACAGGTATTCACTCATTTCCAATACTGCTCTTGTGCAAGTCCTAAGAATATGACTCGAGTGCTATCCTTTATTTTATTTATGATATTCAGAAATTTGAAATTACGACGGAACGCATTAACATAGAGAAGCTCAAAATACCTGAACCAATATTATTTTATGATGAAATAATACTTTTTGAAGATGAATTGGCTGATAATGGGACCGCTTTGCTTAATGCTAAAGTGGTGAGATTGGTTTTCTCGTTTCTCGTATGTCTGATGTCCCCGAAGAATCGTTTCAAGTTGACCTTTATAGTTCGGATGTTATTTTCTTCTTTATTTTCCGTGGCACGTTATCATCATCTTTATATTTATCATTATTGCTATTATTACTATTTAAAAAAATTTTCATATCATAGAGGGTAATGTCATCAGGTTTTTTTATTCTACAAAGATTCTTCCTGAGAGTTGATGATGTACTGTTCAGGACGAACGAAACAAGAATTTACCATGAATTTGGTAGTGACTATTGCTTAAGGGAATATTCATCGCGAGAAGAACATTATCACAAGATCAGATCGGTGAGTACGTGAAAAATTATGGTGATTCCTGTTACAGTTACTGATTTTATTTTACAATTCATTATATTATGTGCACAGCAAATACCAAAATATAAAGGTGATGATATATCACAGTTGACTGATCCTGATTGGGTATCATCCATGTTGCAAAAATCGGAGAAAGAATTGACATTGGAAAAATTAAAATTGAATGTCGGGTGAACGATATATCATGATTGATACTTTAGCTATTCGATTGGAGAAAATTCGAATTCTTCGCGTGACAAATTTTTTATATTGTAACTCGAAGCTTTCTTGATACTTGGCATTTCTTAATTTTGGTAATGCAAACGTTGAGAGAAATTTAGGTCATATGATTTAACAACATTAAAAATTAGTTGTTGAATACACATCATAAATGTTATCTATCCTTAAACCATGTTTAAATAATTGGTAACTAGGTTGACTAGCATGAATTTTTATCATGCTTGATAGCATTTGCTGCCTTTAATGAGCCATATAACATACCCACATATGTTCTATATCCTTATATGATTGATCAAACACTTGATGCTTTAGTCATGCTATTAGCCTCAACTTTGCATTATTAAACTCTTACCAGTAGCTATTTAAAAATTTCATAACCAATAATGAATAATAATAAAAAAGGGAAGGTAGGTAGAAACAAGTAAATAAAATTTAATAAAAATTTTTTCTATTTATTATTTACAATAATGGTTGCGGGGTTTTCTTTTAGCGCAGACGAAAATGATGCAAATAATGAAAAAGTAAAAACATATCATAATTATTGAACTAATAATAATAATGAGCGTTTGGTATTATAAAAAAATCATATTATTAGATTAGAAGTTAAAACAAAATAAACCCATCTAACATATTTGTAATGCTATATGCTGTGCTGCATATCTGTATTTACAATTCAAAAGAAATTTTCACAACACAATATTATATGTTGACTTTAATGCATTATTAACTATCATGGATTTTTATTACTTAATCCTCGCAAATATGCTTTCTATGATTCTATCATATATTCCGAATAAAACTTTACTTACTACATTATTTAGTAATATACATAAATTGACAATTCATATTTACTACATTATAATTTCAAATTGATGTTGAATTATAAATTTTATTATAATTCTTTAATAAAAAACATACGCCTTGTTAAAATATTCGATAACAAATCAAAAATTGTTTTGATGGAATTATAGAAATGATGATAGCCTGTTTTATGAAATCGATTGATTTTATGATATATTTAATTAAAAGACTTTTTGATCTTTTAAATTTATAAAATAAATGTTTACTGTGTATATGCATACGGTTGTGGATAAATGTATAATTTTATTGTTACAAAATGTAAAAAATAAAAATGAAAAATAAAATAAAATTTTAAAAAAAATTTTAAATGATATAAAGTATAAATACAAATGAACAAATATACTTAGTACAAAAGATATTATAAGACAAATTAACATATACATATATAATAATAATAAATTTAAAGCAAAACTTTTATTTCGTTATATACAATATATTATCTATTTCTAACTTATACTTTTAAAGTGCTAAAAAGTGCTAAATATGTATTAATATAAATATTTATTGATAATTAATAATTATATGATTATATCAAATATCTTAAATATTACAATCTTAGATTATTTATAAATTTATATTATCCAATACTATTTCTAATGTTAAGTTATTTTTTTAATACTTAATATACCTAAATATACAAATTTATTATCTTGTAACTAAATTTCTATATCTAGTAAAACCTGTTTTTTAAAAAGTATAAATTTTATTATTAGTATAAAAAAACAAAAAGAATTATATAATGATAACATATAATGGATATCCTTATACAATTAAAATTAAAGATAAGTCTCTAAATTAAAGATGAGTCCCTAAATTAAAGGCGAGGACATAATTCAAATGTTTCTCACTATTAAAAAAGTTTTTTTAAAAATATAAGGTCAAAAAAAAACCATCTACAAAGGTTTTTTGCAATTTAGGCTACTTAATCCAAGTATTTTTTGAATTATGACCTTATTAAAGTAATTAATAAATAATTACATCCCTTTTGAAGGGAAATAATTGATCTGCAAAATTTTATATACTAAATAATTTAAGGATTCATCCTTAATTAGAATATAATTAAGAATTAAAGACTTTAAAATTTTTATTATTTTTATTATTTTTAGACATATAAAAAGTAAAAAATGTATAAAAAAGAAAAAAAATAATAATAATATCTTTTTAAAAAATATTTAATTTATTATTTAATACTTTCACTTATTTTATATCATATTTTATATCTTTATTCAATATTATACAATTGGTAATTATAATATAATAACAAACTTATTAATTATATTATATTATATAAACTTTATAAAAATTTAAAAAATATTTTAAAAGTATTTTTTGTTATTACAAAAAATTATAATTTTTTTATTAATAACATTATACTAGATATTATTCAATTAAAAATCAAATTCTTTGAATTTTTTTTATAATTAAAGTTATATCCTTAAAAATATATTTATAATATATGTAATTAAAAAAAAGTATTTTTATTATTAATAAATTTTAAAAAATTAAAAAATAAATTTATTAAAATATACTGTATATTTTATTATTGTCAAACCAATTTTTTTACTTCAATTTAGGCTGCATACCTATTATGTTTATTAATTCTATACAGAATATACTTATATTTATATTAAAAATATTATAATAAAACTAAATTTATTAATATTATACAGTTTACCTATTATACATATAAGGTTTTTAAATATAATTATAATAAATAAAAAAATTTGTTCAATTCTATTTTTAAACATTTTATTAATATAAACAT
The DNA here is from genome assembly GCA_910591835.1 of Acaulospora morrowiae. Classification (NCBI taxonomy): domain Eukaryota; kingdom Fungi; phylum Glomeromycota; class Glomeromycetes; order Diversisporales; family Acaulosporaceae; genus Acaulospora; species Acaulospora morrowiae. The sequence continues at coordinate 13,286 of CAJVPV010000912.1, forward strand.
TATAGCCAATCTTTATTCAGAACTGTCACTCTTATATAATATTAAAAAAATTTTTTAATAGAAATTATTATCCAAAAAAAATTTAAGTAATAATAATTATATTAAAATAAATAATTGTTTAATAAATATTCATTAATTTTATCAAATTTTGGAATTATATGAATTAAATTATCTATTGCTTTTATATATATTGGATTATATATCTCTGTTAATTTAAGATATGCACATTTATACATGTATGGTGATTTTTTTGATTTAAATTCATATCATTGTACTAATACTAATTAAAGTGAAGGTCTCTAAATTGTTTCACTTATTTTTATTATTAATAAAATCTAAAAAAATTATATTGGTTTTAAAATAAAATAATATTTATATTTTAAATAATTATAATCATCTTTTTATAACAGATTTCATCATCTGTCATATAGTTATATAATTCTTTAGAATTTATTTTAATTAATACATCACTAAATTATAAAGTGTTATAATAATATTTATTAGATACACAGACAAAAAAATATCTTGAAAAGATGCATTAACACAATTGATATTTGTAATTTATTTTAAAAGCTTTCAAAGGAATCTAGAAAATGCATAAAATTAATCAATAAAATATTGATTAATTTTAACCAATCAAAAATTTAATTTATAAGTTATATTAATTATATCAATAAAATGATTTTATTTTTATATAATGACTTAATGATTTATATTTATAAAATAATTTTTGAAAGATAACAAAGAAAAGTTATAATTTCTTGAAATTCATATTATATAAAGTCTTTAAAGTTCTTACTTTTTTTTTAATATCAAATAAAATACAAGAAACACATAAAATATTTCAAAACCTTATTTCTGGTTTTGTTAACAAAGAAAAGGAAAAAAGTTAAGGAAGTACTTTGAAGTTTTCTAAAAGGTATAAAATACTTAATGAGTCCCAAAACCACATACTGAACAAAAATCCTTGATTTCTATTGAAATGAAAATAAAAACACATTGGAAATAATTAAAATTTTCTGAATAATGTTACAAATATTTAGTTGAAAAGTTCAAAATCAGCTAATCAGAATTTAAAAATTTTAATTGCAACTAGTTAATTATATTGAAAACAACCAATCAATTAGAAAAATTTTTGCCAATTAAAATTACTATCCTGAACATGTTTTTGAATCTTATTTTGATACACCAGCATAAAAATATCTAAAGAAACTTTAAATATATTTAAAAATTTGTTATAATTTAAAATAAATACTAACTTATATATTTATTTTCTAATAAAAGCATTGAAAGAATTATGGAGTTCCACAAAGGCCTTTATAAAAAATTAATCAATTGTTAGAATAGTAAAAAATTATAAAGAATAAGATTATTACCTAGAAAATAAAATTTCCACAAGTTAATATTTAATTATTGAATATGATTTTATTAAGGTCAAGTTTATTTTAAACTTTTTAAAGGTTTTTGGAATTTTATATTTTATTTAAAAAAACAAGTATTTTTTAAAAAATATATATCTGAAACATGGAGATTTTTATGAAATTTTTTTAGCAAAAATATTTAAAGTTTATGAAAGCCTTATAAGAAAATACTGAAAAACATATTATAAAAAGTATATTCATTAAGCAGTAATTTTCATAAATATTAATAACTTTAGTTTTTCAATTATTTAACAATTTATTACTTTAAAAGCCTATAAAACAGCATTGATTACTTTGTAAAACTATGGCTTTGAAAGTTTATGATGTCATGTTTTCAGTTTTTAGCAAAATATATTTGAATACAATAAATATAAATACAATTCTATTGATATTTTGGCCTGAAAATAATCTCAAAAAACTGCCGAATACTTTGAAAACCTTCACAATTGTCCAAGAGAAATGACATAAAGCATGATAATCCATATTCTCAAAAAGTCTGATCAAAAGAGATGTTTTTGATAAACAAGTAACATTCAGCATTGCAATATATCAAACAGTTCTTGACCTGAATAATAAAAATATTTCAATAAATAAAACATTAATTAAAAACAAAGTAGAAAAAAATAAGTTAAGTTTTAAAAATCTTTGAAATATTATAAATTATTACTAATAATATTTTTAGAAGAGAATTAAAAAAGGACTTGGATTTGAAGAAAAAAATTCAAATAGTGTAAATAAAAAATAACTAATTCACCAATTATTACTATAGAAGAATCTCCAAAGACCTATAAAAATACTAAAAATAATCTGGGACTACTATTGAAAAATATAGAATTAGAAAAAAGAACTTCAGCAATGTGTGAAGACCTAAACAAATAGAAAAATATAAATAAGAAATATACAGTATAATAACAATAAATTATAATAAAATTACATAATAATAAAAATCACTTTATAAGTCAATTAAATATTTTAAATTAAATATTATTTAATTATAATATATAAATATAAATATATTATTAAAATATATCAAAAATTTCCAGAGATTAATATATAAATTTTTGCTTTAGGATCTTTTAACAATGATAAAGACCCTTCAGAGATCTATGTCCAAAGATTTTCAAAAATCATCACTTAAAAAATTTCCTGATGAATTATTGTAATTTTATAGAGATAAAATTTTTTATTTTTTTAAAGAAAAATAAAAAGAAAAAAAAAGTTTGTACTAATAAACAAAACTTTTTTAAATAATATCTGGTATAACTTTTGTAACTGAATACCCATTCAATTTCTACTATTTTAATTATTGATTAAAAATATTTAAGGATATTTCCAGGAAAGTATTTCTTTAAACTTTATACTCAAAGACTTCTAATATTTAGAGAGGATTGATATATATATTGTTTGTTAATTTTCTCCTATTGGTTCTTCAAGGAATAATAATTTTATTTAACTAATAAATAGTTTTAAACCTCATTTTTTTATTATTTTTAAAATAATTAAATATAAAATTAATTTATTATTGAATTGAAATAAGACCTTTCTTTAATTTTAACAAGAAATAAAATCAATTCAAAAAAAAGAAGAAAAGTATCAAATCACTTCTTTTATCTTTTTACCTTGTTATTTATTTCTAATAAAATCAATTATATTATCAAATAAAAGTTGTATAAGATAGAACATATAGAGCTTATGTCTTTTTTATATTTTTTGCTATATATAGATCAATTAATTAAAAATTTAAACCAATTATTATTCAAGAATTTCAGTGTAACCAAAAATTTAAGGTTAAACTGAAATAGACAAAATTCTTCAAAAAAATATAAAAAAAATTATACACTTAAAAAAATAAATAAAAAGCTTGAAAAAGGTAAAATAGAATCCTAAAAATCTATAATTATCTTTTCTAGAGTCTTAAATCTTTAGAGAAAAGAAAAAAAAATATTGTTTTTACAAGTTTTTTTTTCTAAAAAAATTTTCTTGCTTTTGATTTTATAGATAAGTTTTTCTTATATTTACTTACAGAAATACTAGAAGTTTATTTTAAAGAAAGAAAAAAACAAATAAAAAGATATTAAAGTTTCTAAATAGTAATATTATTAAAGAAAATGTATAGACTTTATTATAAAGAAATAAAAAATTACTTTGGAACATTTGTTTTTAGTTGGCAAGAAAATCAGCAAAAAGAGTATATATATTAACTTTAATATTTTAATATTTTACTTGTTATTATATATACAGTATATACAGTATAATATAAAAAAATTTTAAATATTATTTATATAATATAAATACATATAACTTTTTCAAAACAAAAAATAATTTATTGTAAAATTTTAAATATATAAACAATTGATTTCAAACAATATATAGTATATAGGTACTTAAAATTATTTGATTATTTTATTTTTGTTACAAACTTATTTTTAAAATATTACCTTTTAAAAAAATACTTAACAACAAATTATATTATATTTATAGAATAATAGAATTACTTCTGCATATAAAATATATTTCAAAACTGAAATAAACATATTAACTATCCATTAAAATCTCAAAACATTAAATTCAAAAGACAATAATTCAAAAAAATCTGATAGCAATCATTCTAAAAAGATTATAGCATATAAATCAAAAGCAATTAGTCAATATTTATATTATAATTTTAGATTTTTCTTAAGAACTTTAACAATTAAATTATCAAATATTAATATTAAAATATCATATTTAACAATATTAAGATATTTGGTTAATTTAATTTACAAAAATAATTTATTTTAAAAACATTTATACTTATTATTGCTTATAAAGAAGCTTATATTATTTGAATAAAAAAACATCTTAATAATAACAAAAAAAAATTATTTTTTAATAAAATAACATTTTAACAATTTAGAAATACAATTACTTAATAATATAAAAATAAAGGACTAGTTAGAAGAATGTTTAAAGATTATACTAAAATCTTTGCATAAGAAGAATTTTGTATAAAAGAAAAAATTTCTTTTTTTTTATTATAAAAAAATTATAAATATAAAATTTTATATTAATATTTTGCAAAATTATAAACAAGAAATTAATAGACTACTTGGAAACAATATAATTAATGCTTTTAACAAGATAATAATTCCAAGTATACAAGTAAAATTGTTAAAATATTTTTAAATAAAAATTTTTCTGAAATTATTAATTGATTTTTTAATAGTTCAAATTTAAATTCTATTAAAAACCTTTGGATTATTACTAAAAAAATATAGAAATGAGATTATTAAAAAATATTTTAGAATTAAAACAATTTATAATAGAAGAATAAAATAAAATTTCAAATAAGATTTTAAATAATTTTATAAATTCAATAAAAGAGAGATGTGAATTAATAATGGAAAATAATAATAAAATAATTAATTAATAATTATCGTTATAATAATAAAGCGCGATTCTCCGTAACTATAAAAATCCGAGAAGTTAAAGTCCGATATATGCTAATATGTGGACAATTAAATTAAAATATTAAATAAAAATATGCGGCAATTAAA
>CAJVPV010000913.1:0-18241 GCA_910591835.1 Acaulospora morrowiae
TCCAGCTGGGGTTGAACCGTGGTTCATAGGTTAGCCCTATCCTGCCTTAGCCCACTGGACTATGACCGGGTAGGTCTTCAGAAAAGAGGAGATATTATATTATTTTAATTTATTTATTATATAGTATTGAAAAATTTAATAAGTCTATATTGTATAATTACTTGGTTAGTTTATCTTATAATATAGTTTATAATAATTTTTTAAATAAGATATGAAATTTTTTTTTTTTTTTAATCTGTAATTAGACTGGTATCTTATATTTATTAAATTATAAAGAACCATTACACATACAAGAATATATGCAAAGTATACATTCCTTAACCCAACTCACTTGTCTTAAGTCTAAGCCTTTAGATACGATTTATGGGAGTGATACATTGCTAGCCTAATAATTAGAATTGAAATACAGTTATGTTATAAGGATTATATCCTGCAGATCATCTCTATAGTCATGACCATAAACCCAAATTATGTTGTTTCCTTTTGCAGAAACTATACAAGGGGCAAGAAATAAAAAAGGAATAAGGATAGAAAAAACAGTACAAATGTGCACAAATAAAATGATCATAATCTTAATGTCTATTGGATTAGCATGTAAATCAGCTTCTCATGAGAAATAGTTCTTAAGCAAATTATAACATCAGATACTATATTAATTTTATTCAACTGCTTTTACTTGGGATTGAATTGGTATCTTGTAATTTGATCTGTAAAGTGTTAACTACTATATTATAGATTCACAGGTCTAATTTAGTAAGTTATATAAAAGATATTATTATTTTTTTTATATAATAATTTTATAATTAAAAAAATATTAATATTTATTTATAAAAATAAATAAAATTATTTATTCTAATATACTTGTTTTAAAATATATGGATAATTATTTTTGAAGGTAACAAAAATATTAAATATAATTTTTTTAGATTTAGCTTTTAAACAATACATATATAATATAAATTTTAGGATCATATCAGAAAATTTTTGATCCACTTTCGAAAATAATTACTCATATATTGAAATTATTGTTTATAATTTATTATTATATATTTTATTTAAGTTAAATCTTCTTTAAATATCAAAATAATATAACTTTATATGTGGAATATTTTGTAAAGTACAATTATTTCTTTTTAACTTAATTCAGATTTAATTAATTTAAAACAGTTTTAAAGAAAAATTAAAAAAATCAATTTTAGATATATTAAATAAAAGATTAATCTTTATTAATAGTATCTAATTAAGAAAGTAATTATTTAAATATTTAGTTAAATATTTAATTGAAATATAAAACAAAACAATACTTTACTTGTTATATATTAAATTATATTTGAAAAGCAAATATGTCAATTCTAATTATAACTTGAAGAATAATTTATATAAAATAATTATAATATCTTTTATTTAATTAGATAATTAGATATTATTCAAGGCTCAATATAAATTTTAAATTTTTTTTTTTTATATTTTTGAATAATATCAATAAGTCTAAAGAAAAAAAAAGAATAAATTTTTTCATCCACTCATCTATTCCCTTTCCTAACTCCCTTTACCCCTTCCCTTTAGGCAGGTTTTTCTTCCTTCTTGAGAATTTTTCTTCTTAGAACCACCCATTTCAAACCTTATCACACTACACTATTCTACTATTTTTAATCAGACTGGAAATGGTTTTTCTTTACTTAAGATAGTAGGCTTTTTTAGTAAAAACTTATTTTTGGATGTTTTAGTTGATAGATATACATTTCTCCTCATTATAAATATGAAAAACCATGATCAGTTTCTTTCCTCCAAAAGATCAGCAGAAGAGGATTATGTCATATCAGCTACCAAGCCACCAATATGGATAGAACCATAGCTATCAACCTTAACTAGCATAGTAGACTCCATAGCAAGAAACATGTTAACCTACTTAAGTAACTTTGAAGAGAATTAATATATAGTGCCAATTATGGAGAATCACTGTGGTGTTTTATAGAAGTTACACTTTGCTTGGTATTTGTACTCCTAGATTTGATAGCTAAAGCCAATCAAGAGTCTATGGAGTGTTCATTGGAGGATTTAGGAATCATGTTCTACTAGGCCTGTAGGTCTTCAGATTTGTAGTGTGTGTTAACTATAGAAACAATTCTTGAAACATTTACTAGGAAGTGTAAAATAATAAATCCATAAGTACCATAAATTGTGTAAGCAGATAGTAGGAATATGAAAAGAAACCTAATAACAACTAATATGCTAAATCACAATCAGACCTTTACAAAAACTGGAGACACAAGATTAGGTAATTTAAAACTGAAAGCAGGATTTTCACCCTCTTGATGCTTCCTTCTTGGCATGTAAATCTATTCACAAGGTGCAATTGATATATTGGAATAAAAAAGCAATAAGCTAGCATTAACTTTAGTAAATATTTAATGTAATGACAGTACTATCATTTAGTAAATAAAGTCTCACATTTTATGCTTATTTGCAAAAAAAAAAAAAAAAAAAAAGAATAAAAAAAAAAAAAAGAAAAAAGTGATAAAAAAAGTAAACAACTCAAAAATTTTCTTTTTAGAAAATTTTCAAGCAAAAGAAAAGAAAGTGAAAAAAAGTTTTTTTATTTATCAGTATAAGATTATTTTTTAATTATAATGATTCAATTTAATTTGATTATAAAATTCAAAATAAAAAAAAAAAAATTCTTTAATAAGCTTTTATGACATCAGATATACAATATACACTTAATAAAACACGTGAATATAATGAATGAACTAACATATGATTAACGATTTTAGTACAACTTGACGCAATTCATCGAGTTTCGAGGTCAAAGTCAATCAATATTAATTTCATCTCAGAAAAGACAAGCCTAATTACGCGTGTTTGTTTGTGTATGCGCTGTTCGAGAATTTCGAGATGAAATATTAAACAAATAAAAGATTGACGATGCATAATTCACTTGTATGTACGCGCCTCGTAAACAACGATAATGGAATTGTAGATCCGAACAATGAATGGGGAAAACTTAATTAATTTGCGTTAACAAAATTGACTAAAATGGCGCAGAACGAATCACACATTTTTATTACGTAACGATGTAAGATCATGTGCGACACGTCGATATTTATATCAAGTACAGAATGTTGCCTACTTCAAAAATAAATCTAAAATCTTCGAACTTACTTCTTCCACATGTCACAAAGTTCTATCGCATACCTGAACAATCTGAACACTTTTAAAAGTGGCTACAGCTGTTACGAACCCACCATTGACAGTTCAAATTACTTTATACGGACATTTACATCGACAGGCGAATCTGAACTCGCCTCAAAAAGTGAATCTGCAAAAAATGACAAATCTATGTGCACATCGAGGAGTGAAGATTATGATAAGACTTTAGAAAGTTGCAAAAGAGGTCACAAAAAACAAAAGATATATCAGGTGCATTTTTCTTCCAATCTACGAAGCGTTTCCCGACAGAAGTCAAATATTAACTAATTAGAGTTTTTCACCAAACGTATATAGGGAAAACGATTAGAAAAGATTAAGAGAGAAAAAAAAAAACTCATCAAGGAAGTTATAAGTAAACGTAATAATAAAGTTTATCTCATCGGGAAATTTTTTACGTGGCATTTTCTAAGCGCATCCATCATATTATTCATTTAGCAATTATTTCAACACCCAATTACACGTTTCAACAAAGACCTCTAAGTTCAAGAAAAGGTGATTACTACTACTAAAGGTTGCGTTCGTTTAATGAAATTAGGTTCTTACTTTTTGAACTTGATACCAAAAATTAGATGTCAAATACACATATAGTCACAGGAGAGTGACATCGTTTAAATCAACGTCGGATCGATCCATATCGGTAAAACAGTCGGAGATCAATGGTAGGAAGCTGATTAAGGGACTTCAATAAGGATAATTGAACAAATATAAACCACCAATTCAATTCATTAGAGTTGCAGTTTAGTCGGGTGACGCAAGACCTGATTCGCAAAACTCGCTCTCAAGAGATCTCTTCAGAAAAGCATAATGTTAAACAAAATCAAATGGACATTGACGAAGAAATAAGTAAGTTAATGCTAAACAATGTTACCTCAGTTTTACGAATAGTATTATTTATCGATTACTTATAATGTAAATAGTAATTGGAAGAAAGATTATACATACGTATGAGAATAGATTGGGTAGCCGACGGTTAAAAGGTATATACAATCTGCCTTTAGACTGTAAGAGAATTCAAGTTTAATTTTAGTTGACCAATGAAACGACTCTGTTTTTTTTTTCAAAAAAAAAAGAGTTTACAACTCCTAAAAGTAGTATGCGCACGCCACAAAATAAGAGGATATTTGATATAGACAATGATTCGTTTCTTCCAAATCGTTCTAATGGCGAAGAACCGCTTCACTCAAAACATATTAACGGAGACAGATTACTAATACGGTAAAAATGATTTTTTAAATAAATTTCGTTTTCTTGAGCTGTCCCTAACGTCGTTTTGTCATTACTTTACTTGAATGCGAATTGTAGTAATGCCCGTCGTCACACTCCGTTAATTGACAAACGTCAGTTAGAAGAGGAGTCTAAGGTAAATTTTGTTATATCATCGAACATTTACATGTAATAATTATACTGAAGTTTTTTTTTTCACTCGAAAATCATCAGACTGAAAATCGATTAAAACAACTCACATTGTCGGAATTAACTGGCGATCTCTATCCACCTTTGACGGAACAACAAAAGAATCAGGTCATTATAGCAAGTATCTAAATATCCTCGTATATTTTGAGTTATACTGATTCCAAGTTTGTAAGCAGGTTAAGATTCTACTAAATCCGGATGGTATCAAATATAAGCAAAATACCGTGATTATTGAGAAATTCAATATATCCATCAAGATTCAAGACATTCAAACACTGTCTATCGGTTCATGGTTGAATGATGAGGTATAAAGATCTTTTCATGTTCTCTCCCATGAACATAGACCGTGCCTTATCTAAAAATTGATGCTTTAAAGGTCATAAATTTTTATTGCAATCTGGTCACGGAAAGAGCAAAATCGTGTTCCGAGAAATTCCCACCAATTCACATAGTAAACACCTTCTTCTACACTACGCTGATGGATGACAACGGTGTAGAGAGGGTGTCTCGCTGGTTTTTGAAATCGAAGAAAAAGGTTATTATTTCTTGGTTATTGTTTTGTTGAGCTTATGTATTCAACTTTATATTTATTTTTTCTTCAGGTTCCTCCACCAAATTTGTTTGATAAAAAGCTTATATTTATACCGATTAACACAACCGTCCATTGGACATTAGCCGTTGTCAATTTTGAATTAAAACGTTTCGAAATGTATGATTCTCTTGGTGCCGGATTTAGGCCGGGCTTTTTATTGGTATAAAATGAAGTTCTTGTATTAGTTGTTTTTATTTAAGGATGGTTTTTTTATTCGTGTTCTTCACTCCTAGAATTTAAGAGAATTTTTTAAGTTCATGGCCATAAAAACCAACAATACCGAGTTTGATTTTGAAAATTGGGATGTCAAAGAGTTTCGGGTAAAATGAAATTTTTACGCAAGTCTGTTCTTTCAAGTAATAATTCTGTTAACAAATGTATTATCCTATCAGTCGACCTCGCCTCAACAATCGAATACAGACGATTGTGGGGTGTTCGCAATGGTGACTTTAGAGCATTTGGCTCGCCGGGCACGTCTGTCATTTTCTCAAGCGTTGATGCCATATTTTAGGGAGAGGATGATAATTGAAATTAGAATGGGACGATTATTAAATTCCGACTAAACTTTCATGCAAATATTTAATCTTTGCTGGATGGGTAATTATAAGCAGAGGGAATTTCATACATTTTAGTGTGAGAACCTTCTTTTTTACTTTAGTATTAATATGAAGTTAATTTTGTGTGTAAATATTAGACTATTAAAACAAGATTTCTCGCAACGGCGGTTATAGTAATAATTTTTTCTTCAAAAAAAAAAAAAAAAGAATATTTATTGATTTCATTAATTATGACTTCAACTTTGGCATTATGTCTAAGAAAGAAAAAAATTCAAAGAGGTGAGGTGGAAGAAATTATGGAGAACGGAGCCGTTGTACGTTATCTGTCTCATGCTCGGGCGTTCTCGATCTCTCTGCAACATCCGGAGAACTCTTTGAAGAGTTTACTCATTAATGTGTTTCAAGAGATGGGAAATAAATGTTGTTGGGATACAGCAAAGGGAGAATCGGTGTTAGTAGAAAATGATGTCTACTTATAAGAAATTGTGAATGTTGTGCTACATGCATAAAACATTGATGCTTAGTTATCTAATGCATGAATTATGGAAAGATTTACTTATTCCCTTTCTCTGCAATTCTAATAGGAATTGAGAAAAAATCATCAGGTATTACATGCCTACATACTTTCGAAGGGTTGTGTTTCTATTTAATTTTTTTCTCTTGTTCATTTGTTTACCTGAATTTTTGAAATTTTTTCTTAGATCAAAATAATATGATGGCCCTTTTTGTCGCATTGGCAAAGGTTTCCTCGGGAAACCATCGATTCCCCTTAACGGTTTCTTCGGTAATCCGACACCAGTAAACATGAATGCCTTTTTTCTGTTGGCGACCTCCCTCGCCCTTTCCAACCCTCCTACCATAGCCAAAATTATATTTCTTAACTTAAGGATCCCGGAATTCTTTTTGGCTGATACCATTAATGGCTTCTCGACTACGTTTCTGTAAATCTTCAGCTGTTCTTTGACAAGGGTATATCGGCGCGCCAATTCTGGTGAAATTACCATGTCACACTTGGTTAATACAATCTGAAATTCTACCTCTTTTCTATGCACGTGAGACATGCGAGAAATGCGTATATTAGTTTTTTACTTAAACCATTTCGAATAGAAATAAAATAGAAATCCATTTACTGGTCCAGCATCGAGAGGAATTTTTTGTCCTCTAATTTTATCCCTGTGAATTTTCCAAAATCAACGTTATTTATAACCAGTACGAGATGGTTTGAGGATTGCAAACTAACCATGTCTCGCGTCAACTATTATAAAAATCCTTTTCAAAGTTTTCCTGGTTGAAATATAGGTTTCTATCTATTTTCGGGAATTAAAAGAATGTTTTTAAAAAAAAAAACCCATCTAGTTAACTTTGGGCAACGATTATTTAATCAAAACCAACCAACTCCTTCCATCGCAATCTTTCTTCCTCTTTCGCGTAGGCAAATCCGTAACCTGGCATATCGATCAAGTTAAATATATTGCCGGCAGCAAAAAAATTGATTTGTTGCGTTAATCCCGGTTTGTCCGATGTTTTCACCACTGTGGTATCGGCTAATGTATTGATCAAAGATGATTTGCCCACATTCGATCTCCCTGGAGACAAATACAATATTTTGTTTAAAAAACTTTCTCTCATCTTAGTTCAAATCGTATTGCTCACCAACAAATGCTATTTCCGGCACTTTCTCAGTTGGAAAGGAGGTTGCCACTTTTGCGCCCGCAAAGAAGCTCAAATGGGGAAACTTTACTTTTACCAAACAGATATGTAAACGTGGGGTAAATGTTTCATTGTTTCGAAGTCGCCGTACGAAACGTGTGCGGTTACCTCCAAATGTTCGTCTTTCTCGAACTCTACGTTTGAAAGTCTTTGTTCCAACTTTTTCTTTCCTATGGCTGCTACTTTGGTATCGTATCGACCTATTTTGTATTTCCTTGGTTTGGCGAGATTAAGTGCCAATATCTCTTTAAGTACTTCTTGAGGAGGTTCAATTTGTTTAAAAAGTTTACGATTTGATATGTTAACTTCCTTCTTTGCCCGGCGGACAACTCGACCAGTTGGCTTCGGTAGAGGCTTGAGCTTTGGGCTAGGAATTCGTGGTTTTCGATTTTCATTTGGATATTTTAAACTCTTGCCAAGAACCTGTGACCTCGAAACGGGATGCTTGACTTTGGTGCTATAATTATTCGAAAACGCATTAAAAAAGCCAAAGGCGTTGAAAATTCTCTTTGACATGTTCATCGAGACCGTTTTACTTTTTGCGTAACTTGCAGTTGATTATCTGTAAATTTTATATTATCTGGTTAATCAAATTAATAAAGTGTTATAGTATAATTTTTATTTACATTTATTTTTAGCATAGATTGGCCAAAAAAAAAATCCGAAAATGATTTCCCAATTTTTTATCTTATCGTCACAACGAGGCGATACACTTATTTTTCGCGATTGTAAGCATTAAAGTTACCGTTCGATTTGTGCTAATAATAAATCAATAAGCGATTGATTACTTGACCTCGTTGCAATATTCTTAGTTCGTCATGATACTCCTCGTGACACACCCGACCTTCTTCTCGATAAGTTAATGACATGGCATAAGGAAAACGGTTCGGAACAAGATCCACCACCGGTTTTTAACGTTGACGGTGTACAGCTTATATTTATCACTGTACAGGAGTTGTATTTTGTGTGCGCCACGAGATTCAACGTTTCGCCTTTTATGACATTTGAACTGCTTGGCCGCATCACAACGTTGATCAAAGATTTTTGCGGAAGCTTAAGCGAAGAGATTATAAGATTGAATTCGGGTTTGATTTACGAATTGTTGGATGAAGTCATTGTAAGGGAATCACCAATTCATGACGGTTGGTCCGAGTAGTTCAATTGATAATTTGCTTCTGAAGACAATGCTTAATTTTTTCACACCTAATAGGATTACGGTTATCCTCAGACAACTTCAACAAATCAATTAAAGTTATGCGTTTACGAGGAACCCGTTCTCATAAAACGGGAAAACATTATCATGAATTCCTTAGCCAAGGTTTGTAAATCAAATCATCGCAATATTAGAATTATTCACCTATATCTAATCCTGATATGTTCTTCAGTTGAAACCTCCTGGTATCAACATGGGGAATTCAAGCAATAGACCAATAACTTTGCGTGATGAAAAAAGTAATGAAATTTTTATTGATGTGATTGAGCGTATTACTGCCTCATTTGCTTCAAACGTAAGTAAAAAGAAAAAATAAAAAAAATAATAACAATAACACGGATCAATCTTTCCGCTCGTCCTAAGAAATGACATATTAATTTAGGGAATGACGGTGCAGGCTGAAATTGACGGTGCGATACAAGTGAGGAGTTATTTGCAAGGTTATCCAGAAATTAGTTTAGGTCTTAACTCCAATATTGTGCTCGGTCGAGATTCTGAGATCACTGGTAATCATATAATCAATCATAAATTATCACATTTTCTTACTTGTATGATTATAACATTATAACGTTGGCACCTTATTTATGAAAGCATAGATGAACGGCATGGAATTATATTTGATGATTACAAATTTCATGATTCAGTAGACTCATCAGGTTCGCATTAGCTCCATGCATGCCAACTCTCGGTCTGAAAATTAAAACTTCCGACTTTATTAGATTTTGAGGAACATAGAAGAATTACAATATTTCCTCCAGAAGGTGAAATCTCAGCAATGAAGTAAGCTTTGTGGATGTAACTTATAGTGTAATTTACTGAGCATTTTTAATTTACTCTCCTTTCCTTTCAAGCTATCGTATGTCAGGCGACATAAGTTTGCCATTTCGGGTATTCCCGTTGGTCTTGCACGTTCCTGGACATCCGGATAGGATGGATATTACTGTACGCATTCGAGCTGACTTTCCGGAAGATAAGATCGCAACAAAATGTACAGTGATCGTACCTTTACCACGTAACACTCAAAGGTAGGCGTAATTGCACGAGAAGAGATCTTTAAATGGTACTTTATGGTGATTATTTATCGTTAAAGTGAATTCGGTCTTGATTGCATTAGTGTTTCACATGAACTATTGGATGGCTCAGCCGATCAATCGGCCCAATATGAAAGTCGGACGAGAAAATTCAACTGGACGATTAATAAGTTAAGGGGCGGCGCCGAAAAATCAATAAAAATTAAGGTAGAGAATCTTGCCCGTTTTTATCATAAGATGTACGATGCCTCTCTGAAACACTAACATTTAATCATGAAAAAAGATCACAGGGGCAACATCCTTTTCATCTGTGGCTCAACTAGAGGTGGGACCGATCAAGTAAGACAATTCCAATTAATTTTCGTAAAAAATACATGATGGATTAATTTTTGATTTTTGGCATTTTAAAGCCTCGAATTTGATATCCAAAATTATACATGTTCCAATTTACAAATTCGTCGGTTGAAGGTTTACGAAAAGAATAACGCTTTGGTTCCTCAACGTTGGGTTAGGTATTTTACCATTTCTGAGAATTTTGTATTTCGCGTTTGAGAATTTCCAGATTCCGATAAACAAAGTTCGCGGAGTTCCCGTTGAGTTCCAAAGTTTAGGTTTATTAACTAATTTAATTTAATTAGAGGATATTTTATGCATGCGTATTTATTTAGACTAACTACATGCAAGAGTTTACTATAAATGATGACAATAAAGTAAATTTTGTTGTTTGCATATTTTATTGCGCAAGATCAATCGAAATTCTAAGGAAAAATGACAAAAATAGGCATCAAGTTGATTCTCTAATCATTCGAGGTCGTCTTCATCGTCTTCCCCGTAATCCGGAGACCTCACATTGACCGCAACCCGAGAGTGAAATAGACCCTCATCATCAAGTTGGTCATCATCGTAATCGCCATGTCCACCATCACCTTCGGGTTTCACCATTTCCGCGGCGTCAACCCAGTCCGAATATACATCCACAGGATCACTCAGTTCTAGAATGAAGATTAAGGGTTACGCAAAGTTCGCATAGAATGTTTAACGAAAAAAAAAATATATATATATATATATCAAAAATATTACGGTTAATTATCGATTGAAATTTTGCACCACACGCCCTGCACGCTAAATTTCCAACTTTATCTTCCCTGTTCCTATTGTAGAGTAAAGTTGGTTATCATTATGTTACTTGGGTGAGGAAAAGTAACAATTAAAAGGTCCGAGTAAATTTCTTTCAAAGGATAAAAAGGTGTTTACAAAGAAAACTGACATTTTCAGGAAAAAATAGATTAAACTCGGGACCCGTACATTTTAACATCAACGCTTTTTTCGTGGTTACAAAAAATGCAATTGAATTGTGTATCGAGGACGAGTTTCTTTTTTTGCATCGGTTTTCTTTTAGCTTTACGTTTACCCATCTTTGCTGCTCATATGGTAACGGTGGGTATAAAACATAAACATTTATTCAAAATTATCAAGTGTATACGTAATTACGTGCATACTTATCCAGTGACGCACGGGTTCACCATATAAAGTGGCGCATTGGACAAGCAAATTTTAGATAATATTTCCCGAACCAACTCTGCAGTTGGAGTGTGGCACACCGTAGAATTATAAATGTATATTTAATCCCTCGAAACCTCTAGATTACTACACTCCTTCCTCACTCTCAACCTGTTCATCGTTTGCATCAAGAGGGTCATTGGTCAAGTTCAGCAGGTGGGTTAAACCAGCACCAAGTCTCACAGTAGTGGAAGAACCATGTCCGTAAAAGATAGAACAGCCGAGTTTTACGCTGCTGTAGAGTCGATCCGTTCAAGATCCTCATTTGTTCAAGGTGGCTTTCAGACAAGGAACAACTTGGAACATCGTCGACCTTTGTTAGGCAACAACAGTAATGGTGGTAAAAGCGTCCACGGTTCTAATGGAATGAACCGAACCGAATTTTCTAGGATGGCCGGGGCAATTGGAAAGGACATTAATAGTACAGCGATGAAATTACAAAAATTAACAAAATGTAAGCCTCCATCATATAATCCAATAGTGAAGTGTTTGCGGTCGGATTATCGCTCACTGATAAGGTTTCATAATTTCCAGTGGCTAAACGGAAGACTCTATTCGACGATCGACCGGTTGAGATTAGTGTATGGTTTCAACAAATTTCTTTTTTTCCACGAGTTGAGCATAAAATTGACTTGTGTCGTTGTACTTTACAGGAGTTGACTTACATAATTAAACAAGACATTGCAAAATTAAACAAACAAATAGCCCTCCTCCAACAATACGTTCGGGATCATAAAAAAAATAACAGACAGGCTGATGAACATTCTTCTAATGTGGTGGTGATGTTGCAATCCAAATTGGCGAGCACTAGCATGAGTTTTAAAGATGTGTTAGAAATCAGAACCCAGGTATGGTTGCGAGGCAAAATTCCTTGGAACACGAATCCGCGATAATCATGACAAAAGACAACTGACGTTCGTTTCCTTTAGAATATGAAGGATAGTAAAGATAGGAGAGAGCAATTCATGTTCTCGAGCAATCAACAAGCAAATGTTCCAGCAGGTAAGCGAAATTTTTCTCATATAACACATATCATCATTCTCACATCATTTTTAATGAACGATAGCCGATTCTCCGTTATACAACACTCAAAGAGATAATGAAAAGCGCAACACCGACTTTCTGGCTCTTGACATGTCATCCGGACAGGCCCAACAACAGCAACTACAATTTATTGAACAGCAGGTATGTCGACGTGTCCAAATTTACCTACACTCTTACCAAAAAAAAAGCTGATTACGAATTGTTCAAATAAACTTTCTCTGCTGAAGGACAATTACATCGAAAGTCGTGTGACCGCAATCGAATCTATTGAATCCACAATTGCAGAGTTGGGTAACATCTTCCAGCAATTGGCACAAATGATTGCAGAACAGCGGGAAACTGTTCAAAGGTAAGAGATGAGAAAAAAAAAAAAAGATCAGAATATCGACAGTTTTCGATTTTCTAAATATCTCGTTATCTTCACAGAATTGATGCCAACACGGATGATATACAGACAAATGTGGAGGGCGCACAAAAAGAACTACTTAAATACTATGCAAGCATTTCTTCTAATCGCTGGTTGATGATCAAAATATTCTCCGTGATAATATTTTTCTTCTTGGTGTTCATTCTTGTAACTTGAAGCAGATCAGAAAGGGATTCTTTTTTTATTTCAAAAAAATATCTATTTAAAATGACTAAACGTTTCACGAGCAATGAAATTGTAATTTTAATAATTAGAATCTTCTTAAAAATATACAAGTTGTGGTTTTCGCGGTTTTTGCATATAATAAAATATAATATAATCTATGAGGTAAAATGTGATTGGTTGAGTGGAACAACACAAAGATTATCAATTCCTAATATAAAGCCACTTCCCAAAACTTAAAAGAACCCTGCTTTTAAACACGCATCACTCACAGCTATGGGGGTAAGGTTGAAGTTACCCTTAAAATTCACCTGACGAGAATAAATTCCAGAGCTCATGCTTATAATTCTTCCCTAGATCAAATATGTACTGCTAGTAAGCAGACAGGGCAAAGTAAGATTAGCAAAATGGTTTAATACACTTTCACCTAAAGAAAAACAAAAAATTGTTAAGGAAGTGACGCAAATGGTGCTGTCCCGACGTACTAAAATGTGTAATTTTTTGGAATATAAAGGTTTGCTTTTTCGTACTTAAACTGTCTTTTTATTTCAGATCTTTACGATTATTAATCATTGTATTGATTTGAAATCTGTGCCACCACAGATGAGAAGGTTGTATATAGAAGGTAAATAGCTGGTTCGTTCCCTCACGCGCTATTCTCGATCAACAAACCCGCGCTCACTATGCCACTCTTCGATAACATAGATACGCCAGTTTATTTTTCGTCACGGGAATTTCATCTACAGATAACGAATTAATAACACTTGAGATCATTCATCGATATGTGGAAATTCTGGATAGATATTTTGGAAATGTAAGGTCTTGGCCTCATCACTTTGATCGATTCATTATTGAATATTGTCCTGAATGCGGATTTGCTTTTAGGTCTGCGAATTGGATCTAATTTTCAATTTTCAAAAGGTATTTCATCATTCCCCTTTTAGCTCAACAATCTCTAAATCAACACGCATTCGCTCATCAATTCAAACACTCTAGGCATACTTTGTGCTGGATGAGTTGATCATCGCGGGTGAAATGCAAGAATCGAGTAAAAAATCCGTGCTACGTGTGATCAGTCAACAGGATGCTTTAGAAGAAGGTGAAAATGGGGAGAAGGGATGGCCGGAGAAGTGATTTTAATTAACATTCATGGTTGACGCGACATTTCAATTTTGGCGTAATTGTTAGTATGGAGTATCATTTAATCATGATTTGGGTCTCGCGTTTATCACGCGTATAAATTATTAGTAAATTTGATGCCTTTTTCATTTCCATAATTTCTATACCCATCCATTCGCAAAAAAAAAAAAAGAAATAGAACGAGTTGGTTCTTGGAATCAAAAGATGTTGCCAATATACTCCGTTCATCTTGGGAAAAAGGACATTGCAGGTTTTTTCTTTTTTTTTTACATTAGTGCCTGTAGGTATTTTAAAAAAGAGTACTTGTTGATGATGTAATTATATAAGCGAAGATCATAATCATGTATCATTTGTGCTAATAATAGAAGTTTGGATAATTTGTGATTGTGAGAATTTCTTCACTTTTGCATATAGATGTTTAATCAACTGTACTTTTACTTTAATTGGGTACAATTTTAGATTTGGTTTAGTGTCAAATTAATATAAATAAAATACCGCTGATGACGTGCAGGGAGAGTTACACGAATTTAGATCGATTTTTATCGTTATGGTTTCTATTATTTAAAATGGTTTTTCATTATCTCATGTCACAATGACAGATCTTTCTAATTCAGTTTTTAATATTTGAAATTGAAAATTACTAGTTAGTTAAATGTTACAGAAATTTTTAAATATTTAAAAATTAAATAAATTCAACTTTTTTATATAATTTTTCTATCTTCAATCATTCTGTTTTGTTTGGATATAAGAATTATATTTTAATGATACTTTGGCAAACTGTAACATACGTATTATAAGTTTTCATTTTGATAAAATTTTAATGTATATACAATATACATTATATGCAATTTGTATTTGACTGTCATTTAAAAAAAGTTATTATATATAAACATTACTATAAAAACCTATTCACAAAGGAATGCTAAAATGCTAGTTTTTCATGATATTTTTAAAAATAATATTTAATAATAATAATAATAAATCATACAAAAGGTGGTATTTAATAAGATTTATTCTTGATAACCCGTAAATATCCAAATATTTTCTTACGTATATACGTGAACTCTCCCATAAAATACTGTTAAATCAATATACAATAGGTATGTATATTCACAACTATTTGTAGTCAAAAATAAGCACGCTATCCGACTTCAAGGAGATCCCCCCTTCGTTTATTCTCCCTCCTGTTCTTCGCTTGTTTGCCCTTTGTCTTTCTCTTGGAAACTGAAGTGTCCGTATCAGAGCCAGTGTTAAAATCGTGATCTGGTCTACTACGCGGAGAATCTAAAGTAGGTGGAGGTACAAATTCAAAAATTGCTTGAAGCAGTTCATTTTCGAGAAAATGCGCTTGTAAACCGTCAGCCAATACGTCGCGAAAAGCCCTCAATTGTAGAATTCTGGCCCATGTTGAGAAATAAACCGTTTTCTTATTAAACTTAAGCTTTTCTTGTATACGATCTCCATCCTATCATTGCGTGTTTAAATTATTATCAGTATTCGGATAATTAAAAGGACAGTAAGATGCAAAAATATATATTTGACATTAACCTCGACAGTTTTCAGAATGTCTCTAAAGACCGATCTTTGAACTTTACGATCCGCCTTTGCCCGATGTCGATTACTATCTGTAGCTAAGGTATTAAGCAAGTGTGTCAAATGCTCCATACCATTGTAGCTTTCTTCTTCTTCTTCTTCTTCTTCGTCAAACTTGAATAGATAACAATGAGTAAATATCATTATATTATTCACGAAAGTAAGTTTATTTTAAAAATAATTACGTCGTGATTTCCCCATTTGTCGTTTTGCTCAACTCTTCGCCCAATTCCCAGTGATTCAAACATTAAAGCTATATTTTCGCCACTAGCAACACGAACTTCCATGGAAGTGGATTCTAATTGTTTGATATGTCCCGGCATAACACGTTCAAATTCCTCTCTAGACCTTATTGATCCCTTTCGACTATTTCCCCACAGTCCAGAAAAGAGTAAGCCATATGAGTTAAGTGCGCTCGTAATTGTGACCGGATTATTCGTAGCATTCACACTTTTACCGGAGGTAATTATAATATTAGAAAAAAATTCAAGGAGCTCTATAGCATCAGTGTGAGAACCCGCTATAAAACAAACTAATCCCAAAGTTTTGATGCACTGGAAATTGATTACACAGTTAATGTTGATAATTAGGACTATTACAATCTTATCCAGAATACTTACTGCACCCTTGACTTCTGGAGAGGCCGAATTTATACTAGTGTATTTTAATAATGGCAAAACTGTTTGATACATCTTATCTTGTTCTTCACCAAGAGTAATAAAAAGTAACGACATCACTGTAATTAATAAAGAAAGTCAGTCTATCATCTAAACAATCAACTGCATTTGCCACATACTGAACCTTTAGTTGCCAATCGATTTTCCTTAATACTTTTTTCCTTTTTAATGGAACGACATAAAAGGTCGAGCAATGAATACGACCTAGAATCAAGCAGATCAAAGGTATATTTGCGAGAGAGAAGACGAATCAACGTCGATAACGCATTCTCTCGTACGCTAATTGTGTGAATTTGTAAAAAAGGTTTTGAGATCAAAATTTAGAAAAAAAGCTAAAATTTGATTAACAAACATGAAATTTCTATCCACCTAGTCCTCTTTTCTTCTAAATTATCAATACTTTGTAAAACTTCTTCCTTCCAGTCAACGTCTTCGGAGATCCTATCCTCATTTATTTTGCTATCAATTGAGGTCCATGAATCAACAGTTTCTGTTGAAAATTCACTCCAAGCATCCTCTTCATCGGTGTTATGACGACTACTTGAGGGCGTGCCACCCTGAGACAAAATATTGGGCGACAAACCGACGTTACGTCGAGAAGCCTTAACAGCTACTTTTTTACGCAAGTTTTGCGACATGTTTTAATAAATAGTTTGACTTTTAAATATGAAATTAGATGAATTGTTTTGAGAATTAGTAGATACGAGGAATTTTTTCATAGTTGCTTAAATTTATATTCAACTGGAAATATCGAATGTTTGAATGCTTGCTTTAAAAAAAAAAAAAGATTACGTCACATGATCAAATATTTACGTAATTGTATAAATGTCATCCTTGTCATCCAATCAAATGCTTATTATTAAGCAAGGTAATCCTCGAATTATCGTCCTTGTCACAAGCAGGTTGCCCCATAACCGGAAACCGGATTTAATTTCCGAATAAAACTGACATATTTATACAATAAAGCCGGATTTGACCACTATTTAAACAAATATGCGATTTTCGTATCTGTGCTTTCGCTTATAATTATTACTCGAGACCAGAACGTTAAAAGGTAAAGAAAAATAGTTGAAATAGAGGCTCACATTCCTGGAAAAATTCTCAAAAAAATCTACATTTCTATTGTGTAATGCAGATTGGAGTCATATTATGCAAGTAACAATAAGAACAACTTTTTTTTTATCTCAATAACGTAATATGATCTTCAAACCATTCCTTTTTAGCTTTATCAAACGATATGGTGTCAAAAAATGACAAAAAAAATTTTTTTTTTATAATTTAATAATTAAAGTAATATACTGTAGATACAAAAGATTAATTACGGTAATATGTATATCTTATTTAATCAGTTATTTGAATATAAATAATGATTGTTATATCTAGTTTTTTGTTTTAAATAATAATTAAGAGAATTAATTATTATTTTTTTTTAAGTAAATTAATATCATTGCCTTATTAAATTGTAAAATTGAAAAATTTATATATAAAGAAAGTAATAACATCTTTTACATGACCAATTAATTAGTGAGTTTAATGTTAACTTGCTTATACAAACTATTTAAGTAATAAAGAAATATATATGTATATTAAAATTAATATACAATATGAAAAGTTCAAAATTGAAATATTTTTTTTTGGGAGGGTTTCCTCTCATAGGTAAGCATCATTTCTTTATTTAATATTGTATATAACATGGTATATATTGTGAAAGAAACAACATCTCTTACATACATGTGTAGCAAGTTAAATGCTAACCTGCTTACATAAATACATCTAGCTAATATTGAAAAAAAAATTCAAAACAATACTATATATTAGCTGTACCTGAATAGTAGCTATGCCTATCTACTCAGGAAATTTTGTGAATTCTTTTGATTTTTTAAATGTAAAAAATTGAAAAGAAAAATAAAAG
>CAJVPV010000914.1:0-18239 GCA_910591835.1 Acaulospora morrowiae
ATATAAATTACTTACCTAATCCAGTACTTGTCGCGAGATAGGATGACTGGGACCACAAGAGAGAAAGTGGTAAGACTCGTCAAGGAAGCACGGACAACGGAAAAAGAAAGGTGATTAGTAAAGAACTCGGCTGAACAAAATCACATGCCTCAAGTAGAGAAAGCCAAAAACCTACCTGACATTACGCGAGTTTCTACTGCCATTAGCGACAGACTCGCCGAGAGAGACATCAACAATAGGCACTAAACAGTCTATATTATATTTCTCATGAGATCTATGCCAAACCCATTGCTGACCATCATTTTTGAATAAAAAAAACTGGGATTCATCACTCCAAATGATTGTATCTTATTGTTTATTCCAACCTTTACATTAATAACACTCTTTTGAGCATTTTATTTTGTTATTCTCAGAAACAAAGACTTTCTCTTCCCAATATGGCCAAAAAAGTTATGGTTATGAAGTACACATCTTGCAGTACAAGTACTAACCTGAGTAAGGTCTAGGCTATTAAACAACTCAGTAATCTCTTCAAGTGATTCTTTCCTATTATCTTTGGTTACTTGCACGAGTTCACTCTTCATGATCAGTCAAAAGAAGAGGTCTTCCTGAACAAGGAGAAACTCAGTCATCCCATCGTTTTTGAATTTATTAATGATATTAATGCAAGGAGTTCTGGATATTCCAATTATTTTTTGAATGTCTATAATGTTGTGGTTGCTCTTGTGAAGTCTGATAATCATTCTGCATTCAAAATCTGAGCATTCATGAGACTTAGACATTTTTTATAAAATATAGTAAATAAAATTAAAAAGTGGCTTTATAATTTTTGGAAGCTATGATCTTTATCTGCTCGGGAAAAAAAAGCATTTGAAATTAGATTAGATGTAAGGCAAAATATCTCATTTTGAATGTATGTTATGGGGCAGAATTTTATTTGACGATCACAAAGTGACGGATACTTTTGGCAGGGGGGTGTATGTCGAATCTGCTTATTTTTTGAACTCTCTTACATTATCAAGTTGTTTGCATGGAGAGAGCAAAACTGAAGGCGAGAAAGGATAAACATATAGATAATGATAAAAAGAAAATCAAAAATATGATGTAATTTTTTAATAATATAATTGTATTTTGACGCTTCATAACGATGATAAGTATGCATAGATATTCGAGTATATGGTGCCATCACTTATAAAACTGAACTCTTCCTTACAATACTTGATTTTTGTGGTACGTAATAAGTGAAATTGATTTCATAATTGACATTACTTTATTTATTCCATTTATTAGATTATCGGGAACATATTGATTGTTGAATTGGATTATTTAATCTTGGTCAGACATGCTTAACTTTGTTTATGTGTATGAGGCTAATAAATGGGCGGTAAGTTAACTGTGTTTCAAGAAAAATTGAACTGAAAATTTTTATTTTTATTCAATAAAATGTAATAACATTTAAGTTAGATTAATTATATTTTATAAAAACTCATTTTATTCTTATTTAAAAACTTTATACAGTATTTACTTTTTTAAACCTCTTGTTTAAAAAGTAAAAGATTTATAAATATACAGTATATTAATTACTTTGCTTTCTCGGCATTTTGAAAATACTTATTTATACGACGTATGTATATTGATAAATAATTCATACCTAAATGTATTGAGAATGAGATAACAGATCAAGACGAGTTGCCTAAACAACGTTGTCTGAGTGCCAAGAAATTTTACAGAACTTGGATCGATCAAATTTCCAGAGCGAGAAATTCTCGATCATATAAAAATACATGAATCTTAAGATCTTTGTCACATAACTTTAATCAGAATCAAAGTGAAAATAAATCTAGTTCGAATCGGGTGTACAAACTTTTAATCATGTAAAAATCAAATGGTCTTTACCGTGTTCACTTTCTTTATTTTTTATCCGATCACATGGGTGTGGTTTAGGGTCACATGAATCTTTATTTACTTTAGAGTAACACCATAAAGTAAACATTTACATTGACTATGTTGTAATAAGCGCCCTTGTACTGAATAGTGCGGGATTGGATAAAAAAATTTTTTTGTTCTTTAAAACATTCTTGATTTTCTTTCGCATGTAGTATTTCTATAGTACGGTACTATCTATTTCTGTTTAAATTAATTATTTGAAAGATTACTACAGTAATTCATTTCAATACGTAACATTACAATCTTAAGATAAAATACAAAGAAATTTATTTCCTATAAGCTTGTTGCAATGATACTTAATTCGTTACTAATTTTATTAGCATATTTCTTAACTGTAACAAATTCTTTATCAAAATCTTCACATTATGCGCGTTGGTCGCATGCATCAGCATTAGTAGGTGATAAGTTATATTTTATGTGTGGAGTGATAGACACTAAAAACACTGTCGGCTCAAGCTCAAGAGATCTATTTTACCTTGACTTATCGAAAAATTTTAAAGATTCGTTACCAATTATTGAAATTTCATCTAATTTACCGGTAAAAAACATGTGGACAACGGCGAACGCATATGGCTCAACAATTTTTTTGTGTGGCGGCTGGTTAAGTTATGTGTCAAATGGGACTCTAGATAATATCGACTATGTTTTTACATTTTCAACTCAGGATAATACATGGCAAAGACCTTCAATCTATGGTACGCCACCGACTTCACATCCGCTTGCAGCCGTATCCTCTGTTATTGATAAAGCTGGAAAAATATATTTATTTGGAGGAGACAATGGTACTACAGCTTATAGTAAAATGTATATATTGGATACTATAAATTTAACGTGGTTAGATAGCAGCGATGCAGGCATGGCCTTTAATAAAACGCTCTATGCAAGTGTTTTATTAAATAATGGTGAGATTCTATACATTGGCGGTAAGGAAAATTATCCGTTGAATAAATTAGCCGATATTAATATACTGTAGTAAGTATCAAATATTATTATAAAGAAATGTTAAATTTTAAATAACAAATTTGATTTATTGTAGATTCTGGTATATGATACAAAATCTTCCGGGTGGTCTACAACTGTAAGCTTAATTTTGATTTTTCGAATATTGTACAGTATAATAATTTGATCATATTTATTTCTGCTATTGTAGAATGTAGGTGGTCCAATAATTGATTCACGCATTCATCATTCGGCTATTTTAGGTAAGAAGCTTTTCGAAAAACTTATATACTGTATATTATATACTAATTCATAATCTATAATTGAATAAACGAAAAAGCTCCAGACAATAAAGTTATAATATATGGAGGCTCTTTAAACAACCCTGCTGGTGACCTATCACAGCCTATTATGGTTTTCTTAAATATAAGTACAAAACCATATTCATGGATAATTCCAAACATTTCTACCCAAGATTCACCCCCATCACTCTTAAAACATACTGCTAATTTGGTTAAAGATTATATGATAATTGCATTTGGTAATTATATTATTGAAAAAAATTTTTAAAAAAATATGTAAATCTTAGTTAATAGTATATATTAGGTTTGTATCCATCGGGGCCAGCTGGTGCTGTGGCGGTGTCCAATGAGATTTATTTATTTGATATTCGAAAGAATGCATGGACAACAGAATTTATTTCAAATATAACTCAAGCAACAACTGGAAAACCAACTACAACTGAAGACCCAACTACAGCCAGTGTCTCAACTTCACCCACCACGAATTCAAATCCACAAAGTAGCACGACTCTAATAGCCATAAGTGTAAGCGTCACTATAGGTGCTATAATTTTAATAGCCTTGGCTGTATTTTTAGCCTATTGTTATTACAAAAAAAGGAAAATTCTAGACGTTCTTCGTATATTATAAGAATATACGGTGTTTTTCAAAAAAACTGGCAAAAAATTTTAGTATTTATTTAAAAAATTATATTTTAAAAGATATAAATTTAATTAAAACATTTGATTAAAAATTTATTATATCAATATTAATATTTTCTTAAAAATTTATTTAATTTATTAAAGTCTTTTATTCAAAAAGTAAAAACCATATAAACATACTGTATATACCATATACTAATCTACAGTTCTTGAATATTATTACAAAAAAAAATTTTTTTAGATTAAGTTTTTAACAAAATATATGTGAATATTAAGTACTGTAGCATATTAGAAATGACATTATTTTGATTTTGATTTTGGTTATTTTTTCCATATCTTTATTAATTTTACTTTATTAAATATTCTATTATTTACTAATATAGTTACACTACACTTATCCAATATATTTATTATAACTATCTATCTCTTATCCATATCCTTTTAATACAATTTTTGGTTAATATTTGACCATATTAATTCAAATACTAATAGATATTATAAATAATTCATCAATTCACTTTTTATTTCTCTTTTTTTTAATCTTTAACTTTCTGAATATATAAGCTGGCAAGCTAAAATTCCATTTTCTCGATATATAACATTAATGACTACTGTAACAGGGAGAAATGGAACGCGACTTCAGTCACGTGATCTATAGTCGCGACAATGGGAAGCCGGCAGTGATAATGAGGTAATAAAGGAAGGACGGGAGGATTGTGATAAAGGATTATGTCATCTAGATTTAGCCATGTCATTGTATTAGCACTTATTATTTCATGACCAAGCCGCCATAGCCAAGTGTAAAGGAAGAGAAATATAAACAACGTGTAAAAGTATAGAGACAAGGAGAGTAGTAAAATAAAAAAAAAAGAAAATTAATAAAGACTCGGTTAAATAAAAACGCGCCTCAAATCACCCTTTCGTTTACTTCCCTAATAACGGTTACGCGAATCTCTGCTAGAGTGACAGACTCGCCGTTACACCGTTACACTACCTTGTACAAATTCAAACAAATAATAATAACATGGCAAAAAAAAAAAAATACTAATCTATCCAACATTTGACATTATACCAAATTTATATACAGTACGCCTAATACTTCCCCGAAATATTTAATGTTTTTTCTATTATAAATCAAAAACATATCATTAATATTATCTATTATCTATTGTATTAAATCCATATCATACCATACTAACTTATTCAATATTTTACTAAGTCAATTAGCCACAATAAAACCTACTTCACTCACCCAACTAAACCTGATCATCAACTCAAATATGAAACCAAGAACCACCGATAATTACAAGATTTAAGACCTGCCAGTTTCAAAATAAAAATCATGGCAGATACCTACCAGAGCCAAATTGCACAAGCACTATCTAAACATCTACATCTGTCCAAAATATAATGTCACCTTTGAAACTTTTTAGCATGTCTTTAATCGTATCTACAGTACACAGTATATTAACGCCAAAAAAACAAATTTAATAATATTCTTTTAGAAAACTCAACAATAGCATTATCAATACAATTTGGTCAACTTTCCTATAACAAGACATAACCGTACTTCAATTAGTACTGGGAACTTCCAAACACCCTTCTTTTACTTGTCAAAACCAAAAAAAAAAAACCCCAAGGAACAATCTATGTAATATTAATTGCACGAAAATATAATTTATTGCAGAATGCAGCCACAGTGTGAATTGAGCATTCGTGAAAAGATTCCATATACAGTATTCATATATCCCTTTATCGTTATTATCTGATTATATGCAGATGGTTCTTGTAGCAATTGAGATAATAGTTTTTTCACCACAGTACCCTTTTATCTATTTTAGTTAAATTGATACGTAATTTTGTTTCATTTATGAATAGAAAAGCATGTGACGTAAAAATGAATTAACATTTATTTTCGGCGAATGTATTAGTTAATCGTCGCCAGTAATAATTAATTTCTCTTTTCTCGGACGCCGAAAGGTTAAAATGTCACGTGATCTTATTTAATGACATAAAAATCCCTGTTTTGAGTTTTTCCCACCGCGCTTTCAATCCCTTAAAATCGTAAACCGTCAAGTCTCTTCCAGGAAGATATGCATTATACTTTCTTGTTTCTTTTCCATATCTTTACGGCAGCCTTAAGAACAAATGACGCGTCCGCGATAGACTGCCCTGTTCTATTGGAAGCCAGTAAACTGTCAAGTTGTCATCGTATACGGCTGGCTGATTTTAAGATAAAAGGCTATTGGGTTTTTTTAGGTACACAAAGCTCCGCGATAGACTGTGTTGTTCTATCGGAAGTCAATATTCAAATTTTAATATTGTTAATTTATTGTTTAAATATTAAAATTCGATATTAAATTTGAGATCTAAATCCTATTACGATTCCTGTAATTGCGATTTCCAAATTTTTTTCTATACTGTACGTACTCCGAAATCTGCGGAAATTCTACTCGAAATGAAGCTGTATATACGTTACACGAATGCACGTCATTTAAATACGATGTATTATTTTATCATCTTATTGGTCTTTAAATCGTTACAGCATACAGTAGTTAAAGCTTAACGCTTACGTTAAGAATTGAATCAAATAATAAAATATGTCAGGTATTTAAATCGGATATTTTGTGTAAATAATTATATATAAACAAGATTCATAAATAAACATAAAAAATAGAGCCTATCGATCATTTTGGATGGTTAGAAGATGCAATTAAAAAGGGTCACATCAACTCTTTCGATTATAGTCAATTTTCTATTGTGAAGGAAGTTGGAAGGGGAGGTTTTGGTATCGTAGAGTGTGCAGAGTCAGAATTATTAGAAAAAAAGGTTGCATTAAAAAGTCTAAGAACTGACAGTGTATCGCAACTAGATGAAATATCTTTTAAGTAATTTCTACGTGAGGTAATTAAGAAAAAGATTCTTTAAAAAAACATTTTAAATTAAAATAAGGTTTTTCTTAGATAAAGTTGCTTAAAATTTTAAATCATTCAAACCTTAATAAGTTCTATGGTGTAACAAGAGGTTTGTAACTTTTAGTATAAATTTATATTTTTATTCATAATTGTTAAGAATATTTATTTCAGACCCAAAAAGGAAAATACATATGCTTGTATTGCAATATGCGAATGAAGGAAATCTTCGTAAATATTTGGCCACTCAAAAGGATTCACTTTAATGGGAAGATAAACAACAAATATCTTTAGATAATGCGAAAGGAATACGCTACCTGCATTCAAAAAACATTATACATAGAGACCTGGTAATTATCTTATGCATTGATAGTTAATTTACTTTATTGATTTATGTGTTAACCTTGGATTTTCTATTTAAGCATTCAAAGAATGTTTTAGTACATGAGAATAGAATGATGATAGCAGATTTTGGTCTTTCTAAATGTTTAGATGAAAGCACAATGACAACTAGTTCGGCTCTTAAAGGAATGCCAGGATACATTAATCCACAGTGTGTTCTTACGTATGGATTTAAGAGAAACAAAAAGTCGGACATTTTCAGCTATGGAATCATTTTATGGGAAGTATCGAGTTGCAAACCTCCATGTCCACCGCTCAATCCAATTGAAGGTACTCCCAGAAATTTTGTTGAATTGTATAAAAGATGCCAAAATATAACTCCAGACGAACGACCGAATATAGAAGAAATAGTTTCTATTTTACAGACTCTTGCTTATTAAAAGATTACGGCGATAATAGCAAAAATTCTTTAAGTCAAGATCATTCTATTACTAATTTTTATCCAAAAGATTCAATGTCAATGATAGATGAAAGCTACGCGGCATTAGACACTAGACAATAGGATATACAAGTTGACAAGAGGATATATTCAGAGACTACTCTTCAAAATTGGCGGAGAGAAGCTAAAGAATCGTTCAGAATAGGTAATTTTATTAAGTCATTAGAGCTTTGGAAGCAAATCCTCAATAATCCTTTGCATACTGTACGTCGGAAGACCTTGAAAATGGATCACAATGGGATTTATCATATTGTTTAATAGGAAAAGGGCTAGTCGAGGCATTAATCAAGAATACCATCATTACAAAATTAAATTTGCACGATAGTGAAATGAGTGAATCTACTGTAAAAGCACTTACCGAGACACTAAGCAAAAATACTACGCTGACTATTACTGATTTAGATCTAAGTTGTTGTTATATAGGAAAATCGGCAGGAAAAGCGCTGGCCGAGGCTCTATGCAAGAATACCACTTTGACAGTATTAGATATAGGTCGTAATGTAATAGGAGAATCGGCAGGAAAAGCACTGGCTGAGGCTCTATGCAAAAATACCACCCTGGCAGTATTAGGCATGGGTTATAATTTTATAGGAGATTCGGCAGGCAAAACACTGGCTGAGGCTCTATGCAAGAATACCACCCTGACTGTATTAGATATAGGTTATAATTAAATAGAAGAATCAGCAGGAAAAGCACTGGCTGAGGCTCTATGCAAGAATACCACCCTGACTGTATTAGATATAAGTCAGAATTCAATAGGAGATTCGGCAAGGGAAGCAATGGCTGAAGCTAAAAGGACTCGACAAAGTTATATTAACCTTAATTATTGATGATCAATAAATCAGATAACTTATAATAATGAAATTCTCCGTATTTATTTTAGGGAGACATAAAAATTATCAAAAATTATTATTTAAATTATTATTTTACAACACTTCGTATCTTAAAAGTATTTTTATGGGTAGCTGAGGATAGGGTTGATATAAAGCTTATAGTTTTACTTTTGATTTCTTAAAGCTTAAATACAAAAATTGCAAATTATGTGTTCTATATGTTCGGATGGATATCAAAGTTACTACGTTTTTGTTGATTTTCAGAGTTTAAGTGGTATTCATAGGCATAGTCGTTAGGCATAGCTGGAAAGTCATCATAAAGGGATGGCCGGCCGATGTGTTAACAACAGAACACCTATAAATCAATTAACGTTTATCAGGCAAATGAACAAATCATTGCTAAATTTGAATTTATTGAAATAGAAATATGTCATCATGATTGGGAACAAAAAAACGAACATAAATTGAATGATTTCTCTTAATAATCGAATTATTTCGCTTAATTTTAACTACGCACAAATCCCGCGCATTTGTAAACTAATATGTGGTTCTCGATTAGGTCATTAAATGCTGTGAGCTTCTGGTTATGCGGTTGAAACTAAAAAAAGTAAAATAAACAGCTTATGTAAGTAATCAAATTTTCTATTTTATGAGAAAATTTGTTATTCAAATGTACACTTTCTTTTCATTGAATAGCATAATGTATACTGCAATGCGTGGTTGTTGGAGAAAAGAACGATATATCCATTCAAAAGCTTTTCAAAATACACAGCTAAACTACAATAAAATATATTTGACAGATTTGAATTCGTGATGTTTATGAAACGAACACAGAAGTACATTGAAAACTGAACGCATTTGTTAAGAATATTAAAAAAATATGCATTATTAATATTCTGACTTTAGACTTTAAAAATTGCGGGTGCGTATTTAAAGTTTTTAATTGCTATTCTGCATATCAATGACGATAATAAGGAAAGCAATTGCAACAATAACGATCTCGCTGACTATAAGAATGAGGAAGGCATTAACAATAGCAATAATAATGATAGCAACAATTATGGTCGCAATGACGATAATGAGGTAATGTAAACGAAAAGAATATATAATTTTTGTCTATTTTGTCAAAAATTTCATGCAAGTGGTCTTCTTACAATTTCTGTTTCAAAGAAAAGACAGTTCTAAGTGTAGCCGGAGGTCCATGACGGGGCAATTATTAAATATTGAACAATAATTTTTTAGAATATCTTGCTCAGCTGGCGTGACTAATATATCACAATCCAAAATACCATTTACGATTTTCTATTAAAACAAACAAAACAGATCAATAATTTTTTCCTACTAGACTTACAGTATATGCAAAAAAAGGTCTTTAACTATATTACAGACAAAATTCTTAGTTTCCTCAACAACTTTTTTAGTGCCGATCAATTCGAAAAATTGTCATTACAGTAGTAAAAGGATTTGGAATTATTACATGCTAGGAATCACTTAAAGGAACATTAAATACAATTGTAAGTTAAAGGTTTGGAAGGCACTATTTTTTTTAAATTAGTACCAATCGTTAATCACTTATAAATACACATGGATAGCGTCGAAGCTTTCTCTTTGGATGCACTTAACACTTTGGGAGATGTTACGATTTTGAAAAGATCCCATTTAAATCAATTATACACCCCTTGATCGATAATTCATTTTGAGTTTTTTCAAATATAAATTACATATAGTAAGCCATGGGTGTCTTCATTATTTCTCCTTTTGATTTTCTTTGAACCGATTACAATTTTCTTATTAATGGTGAAATTCTTTTAGAAGGAAAGACCAAGGTCATGACGGAAGGCGTTGGATATCTTACGGGGTTTCTAACTACCAAGTTGTTGGCATGGAGGTATAACCGGAGGTGAGAAAGGGTAAAAATAAAGATAACAATAAAAAGAACATCAAAAACATGATGCAATTTTAGAATAATATCCACAGATCTTCGAGAATATGGTGCCACCGCTTATAAAACCGTATTCTCCCTTACAATGTTTGATTTTCGTGGTATGTAATATGTAAAATTGATGTTATAATTGATCTATTAATTTGTTGATTCTATTTTATTCGATTATCAAGAACATATCGTTTGTTTGAAGTGAATCGTTTTAACCTCCAAAATAGAATGAGCAGGCATGCCCAACTTCGTCTTTGTGTATGAAGCTCCAAAAAATGTCACTGTGTAGGAATAATCAGATAATTATTATGCCGTTGTATGTCCATCATACGAAAGAAATTTGATTGCCCAGCGCAAAAAGAGAAGATATCCAGAAGCAAGAATTGTCAAAAAGCTCGTGCGTCTAACATACAATGCATAATATTGACAAATAACTCGTACCCAAATGTATCGGAATGCACCGAGAATGAGATAACATATTAAGACGCGCGCCTAAACAACGTTATTTGAGTGCCAATAAATTTTACAGAACTTATGTTATTCAAATTTTCTAGGGCGAGAACTTCTCGATCATATGTAGCATTGATAGTGTTGTGGGCGCGATCGGCGAGTCTGTCGTCTTCGCGTAATGTTGGTAGAAGGTAAGTATCGTTTAATTAAATCCTTGAGGCGTATAACGATTTGGTCGGTTCTCTTCTGCTTATTAATTTCAACACCTCTTGACCTATAGTTGAACTCTACTAGTCGCTAGGACTCTTCCAATTCTCCTAGTCAAAATTTAGTTCGTTTAGTCATGTGAGCAATTTATTGGCACTTAGACAACAGGCGAAACAGAAACACCAGGTAGGAGTTTATTTTAACAATAGTTTATTTTATTAGAAGTGGGACGTACAAGACTCTAAACGACATTCATGCTATTGAATGGCGCATGTATTTATACATGCGCCTGTTATTTACATGTTTATATTTATTTACTTATTCTAAAATTTCTCGGATTTTCCCACCTTAATTTCCCAACAATTCGCGACAACAGGATAACGTAACGTGACGTCGCGTTGCATGCCTGTGCCGATTTTACCCATAACAATAGCCATACTCAAATCTTAATCCTGTCTTTGCTAATCAGAATTAAAGTGATAATAAATCTGGGTGCACAAAACTTTAAATCTAGTAAAAATCACATGGTCTTTACCGTGAATATTTTATTTATTTTGATTCGATCACAGGGTGTGGTTTAGGGTCACATGGACCTTTATTTGCTTTAGAGTAACATCCTAAAGCAAACATTTACATTGACTATGTTGTAATAAGCGCCCTTGTACTGCGTACTTCAGAATTGGATAAATATTTCTGTAGTACAGTACTATTTATTTCTGTTTAAATTATTTATTTAAAAGATTACTAATTCATCTCGATATGTAATATTACAATCTTGGATAAAATACAACAAAATCTACTTCCTATAAGTTTTTTACAATGTTACTTAGTCAGTTACTAATTATATTAGCATACTTTTTAAATGTAACAAATTCTTTATCAACATCTTCACATTATGCGCGTTGGGCACACGTATCAGCATTAGTAGGCGATAAGTTATATTTTATGTGTGGAGTGGTAGACACTAAAAATACTATCGGCTCAAGAGATCTATTTTACCTTGACTTATCGAAAAATTTTAAAGATTCGTTACCAATTATTGAAATTTCATCTAATTTGCCAGTAAAAAGCATGTGGTCAGCGGCGAACGCATATGGTTCAACAATTTTTTTGTGTGGCGGCTGGTTAAGTTATGTGTCAAATGGGACTCTAGATAATATCGATTATGTTTTTACATTTTCAACCCAGGATAATACATGGCAAAGACCTTCAACTTATGGTACGCCACCGGCTTCACATCCGCTTGCAGCCGTATCCTCTGTTATTGATAAAACTGGAAAAATATACTTATTTGGTGGAGACAATGCTGCTATAGCTTATAGTAAAATGTATATATTTGATACTATCAATTTAACGTGGTTAGATAGCAGCGATGCAGGCATGGCCTTTAATAAAACGCTCTATGCAAGTGTTTTATTAAATAATGGTGAAATTCTATACATTGGCGGTATCGAAAATTATCAAATTGCTAAATTTGCCGATATCAATATAGTAGGTATCAAAAATTATTGTAGAAATGGTAAATTTGAAATAACAAATTTGATTTATTGTAGATTCTGGTATATAATACAAACTCTTCCGAGTGGTCTACAACTGTAAGCATAAATTTAATTTTAATATTTTCAAATATGATTATTTTATTTTATTTATTTTCTGTTAGAATGTAGGTGGCCCGCTAATTGATTCTCGCATTCATCATTCGGCTATTTTAGGTAAGAATTTTTTCGAAAAACTTATACATATTATATACTAATTCATAATCTATAATTAAATAAATGGAAAAGCCCCAGACAATAAAGTTATAATATATGGAGGCTCGTACAATTCTCCTGGTGACGCAGCACAGCCTATCATGGTTTTCTTAAATATAAGCACTAAACCATATTCATGGATAATTCCCAGCATTTCTACCCAAGATTCACCTCCAGCACTCTTAAAACATACTGCCAATTTAGTTGAAGATTATATGATAATTGCATTTGGTAATTATCTTACTTAAAATTTTTTAAAAAAAAATATGTATTAAATATTGGTCAACAATTTATATTAGGTGTGTATCTATCGGTGTCAACTCGTTTTCTAATTTTGTCCAATGAAGTTTATTTATTTAATATTCGAAAGAACGCATGGACAACAGAATTTATTTTAAATAGAACTCAAGCGACAACTGGAAACCCAAATACAACTGGAAACTCAAATACAACAACCGGAGGCCCAACTACAACAACCAGTGCCTCAACTTCTGCCACCGTGAATTCAAGCACAGCTCTAATAGCTATAAGTGTAAGCGTCACTATAGGTGCTATTATTTTCATAGCATTGGTTGTATTTTTAGCCTATCGTTATAAAGAAAGGATAACTCCAACTATTCTTCGTATATTATAAGAATACGTACTGTATTTAAATTAAATGCACTATATAAAATGATGCAGTATACAGTAAATCATATATTGTTTAATTAAAAACATATTCATATGCTGTATATTTTTTGGAATTCAACGCACCACGAAAATATTCGCTTGATTCATTTAATCTGTTATAATTTTATGGTAAATAATGTATGTGCTAGGTTTAAAAGGATCCAGCGAGCTAATTAAAAGAAAACATGTGAGACAGCACTTTAGAATAATATGGAGAAAATTTTGTTCTTCTAAACAATAAGAATTTGCAAGATATCTAAATAATTCTATCAAATATAATACCTGAAAAGAAAAAGCTCATCTTATACCCACATGCAATAATTTTCAATCTCTCAATAAATTGGTTAATGATATCAGAGTGCAACACATATTGAGAAAACTAAATTTTAATTCATTTAAAACAACTCATCGATCAAGTTTCATAGTGCAAGTGATCAATGCCATGAATTTTTATTATTTTGCATGTTGATGCATCCATCCCATCAGAGTAATAAGTTCTGGATAAATTCCATCAAACATTTTGGCATTTATATGCATTATTTAATCTCTTTCCATATACTAGTTCCAATACCTCCTATACAGTGCTAGTTATAAATAGTAGGAATTATAAATTTATTTTTATTTATTTATTTAAAAAATATTTATTAATATAAAATAGTTAAACTAATATGCTAACTAATATATATATATTTTAGCAGTTTATTTATATCCACTTTTGGTCACCAACTCTTTCAAATAATAAGGCATATTTTTTACTAATCTGATCAGCATGCTTTTTTCAAGTCCTGCTTATTTTGATCTAATTAATTCTTTAAACTTGATAGATACAATAGATTTTTTTCCTATACCTTCTTATTAATTTTTTTCTACTTTTTTTTAAAAAATCATCCACAGATTTTTGATAGATTAAGATCTGATGAGTTCAATGACCTGTTCAAAACATTTATATAATAATCAGTCAGAAATTACTTAATTGCCTTTTTTATGTACTTAGAATTATTATTATGTTAGAGAATCCAATCACAACCAATTATAATATATATATTAGTAAGATTATCTGCAAGAATTTGATAGTATTTTTCTTCATTATTATTTTGAGTAAACATATAAAATCCAACAGTACTCATATTAAAAAATATTTTATACATAAACCTTATATGGATATTTAATAATAAAATATTTTAACTGTTTTGTACCAACTGTGTAATAAACTTGGGTTATATTATAGAATATCTAAAAGATAAATTTGTCAAAAAAAATAACTCAGTTTTATTTTTAATTAATATAGGCCTTGATCTAATTTAAGCAATAATTTATATGTTTATTAATAAAAAGAAAATATATTTAAAGATTGTAGCTGCCTATTCATAATTTTCAAAAATTTTAAAAATAGTTCTTATTGATATTTTTAGGTTTAAATTATTGATATTTAATTTAGATACAAGTTCTTTGATAGAAATTTTTGAATTCTTTTTTATAATTTATTAAAATTATTCAGTTTCTTAAAAGACAACTTAAAAAATCATTTGGCTAAGATAAAGAATTTAAATTATTATTATTTTATGTTTTTTTTTTAAGTAGATAAATATTATTTTTTTATTTGATTTGTATATTAAAAGTATACATCATGAAAGAAACAATATTTTTCAAGTAAGTTACAATAAGTTTAATGCTATTCTGCTTACAAAAATTAGAATTAATTTTAAAAATTAATTTTAAAATAATATACAGTATCTTGTCAAAAAGTACCAAGCAGCTATAAGTACCTATTCAATACTAAAGAAAAAAATTAGTATAACTTTGAATCTATTTGATAATGCAATTGAAAAAGTTGAAATTGTTTTAAATATAAATTTTTGTGACTAAGATAGAAAAATCAATTGTTATTAATAACTCTTATATTGTGAAGATGTGTATTTTTTCTAAATTTTATTTGGAATTTATTGTTTATTCTTTATTGTAGTAATATAAGATTTTATTTTTTTTATACTGTTTAATAGAAAGGTATTTGCTATAGCACTTTATAGTTTTTATAGAATATTATATAATTAAAATAAGATTTTAGTAAATGCTTAAACCCAATTGTTGAAATCTGATAGAAAAAATATATTGTTAATAATACTATATACTAGTTTAACAATTTATTATATATAAGTTATTGGCTTTAAATTATTATTAGGATAAAGAATAAGATTAATTTATTTAATTATTTGATTAATTTCTTTTAATATTATTGAATACTTTAATATATATTATATATCTTCAATACAAAGTTTATACTGTATATTAAACAATAATAGTCTAAGTATTGATTTGAATATAATTAATAAATATTTTCTTATATAGTGTTACACTTGATTTTCATCCAAGATCTTTACTACCTCTTATACAATTTTCACTAACATTTACTCTTGAAATGTTAGTTGTTCTAAAATAGTCTTATATTACAGATCTGTTACTGCATCTTTGGTATCTGTTGTACCTATTGCACTTTTATTATTTCTAGAATATTTCTATTTTATTTTATCTTTACTTTATATATTATTTTAGCCAAAGCATGACCTGTGGGTCTATAGTGTAGTGGTTAACACTTCACAGGTCAAATCACAAGATACCAGTTCAACCCCATATAAGGATGATTGAATAGAATTAATATGGTATCTGGTGCCATAACCTGTATAAGTGCTGTTTCTCATGAGAAGCTGTATCACACGCTGATCCAGCAGGCATTGAGATTGTAATTTCCAGAAAAGATGTTGTGATGCGACTATCATCCAGTTGGTATAACAATAATAATTGGAAGTTGTAAGATATATGAGGTGTCCACTTTTGATAAAGATGGCTTGGTGATCACTTTATTGTGATACCTGATGTCTCTTTCTGCAAGTTTCCAGAAAGGCCTTATTCCAATTTAGTAATAAATCATACCAACAGTTATCTATCCTGAGAAGACAGCCAAAACAGCAGTAAGTACCGATAGCTAAAACAATCTATAGGCTATAAGTCTGTGAGATAAGTTCCTTGAATATTTTTGAATAGCTCTAGGAAGGTGGAAATTAAATGATACACCCATCTGCAAGTGGTCGGGTTTAAAAGAATTCTTTCTGCAGTGATTCTATTCACTAAAAATAAGTACTACTCCCAGTTCTTTACATTCAAACTTCCCCTTAAAAATTCTATAGTGCCAAATAGAACATCACAATATAATAATAACACCAATGGGGCTTTGGCATGTTAGCCTCAGCACAACCCCTCTGTGGTGACGCTGACAGAAACAAGCCAATATGAAGTAAAATTGATATAGTCTAACGATATGTAGAATTGTTCATAGATAGTAGTTCCTGCAATACATGAAATACATATGTGAATAAAATAATAAAGTACGCTAGGCAAGGCCCAGCTGGTTAAACACAAAAAAAAAAAATTTTTTAGCCAAAGTATTTATCTATATAACTAATAACATAGTTTAGTATTTTGACAAAAATAATATCTATATTCTAGTTTATATTTATACTATAGCATATATTTATTATATATAAAAATATTATATCTTCAACATGTATAAAAATAGCCTTTAATTTATTTTAAAATTGTAAAAAGAATAAAAGTTCTATTCTAATAATCTAATAAACTGTTTTTTACAAATCATCAGAACTATATTTGTCTTCATGCAATTATAATTATTATGCCTCTTGCCTTATAATCTTTAAAACCCCAAGTATGCTTTCTCTATGAACTATAGCATAATACATTAGGATTGTGTCCTAAATAAAGTGTCTTCCTGCTATTAGTTCTCTGTCCTATACTGATCTTTGAGATTGGATTGACATATAACAAATTAATAATGACTGTAAAATTGTGACTTGATAATTTTTGCTACTTGTTGAAAATGGAACTTTTACTAATTACCCTCCTTATAAGACTGAAAAAATAATGACCAATTCTGCTTCAAAAACAATGTCTGGAAGAAATTCAACAATTGGTTTATGTCAAGTGAAAAGAGAGACATCATTTTCACTAAAAAAGAAGATTCAACCAACAAAAAAAGTGACAAAATAGCTTTAAGAAGAAGAGCAATAAAATAATAGAACACTAAAATGATTGTTATATAGAATTGATGATCTATAGTAAGCAACAAAAAAAGATTAATAATACTGCTACGACATTTTCCTTCTTATGCCAATCTATTTCCCATTATCTGCTATCAAAGAAACTTTTTCTCCAATTTGCCTTAAGAGAAATCTACCTTCTTTAATATAACAAATACTATGCATAAAGCTGAAGGTAGTATATCATATGCTTGAAGAAGTGACAGCAAGCTATTATGAAAATTGGCAAAGAAAAATAATGGAGCTGTAAAAGAAAAAAAAAATGATATTGAGTTAGTTATAGTTGTAAAAAAAAAAAAAAGAGAACAAGTCAAGAATAAATATACCTGTCTTGCTGCATAAACATCAACCTCAACAAACATAACAAAATGCAGATGAGCATTCATAATAAAATTTGGCACCACAATGTAAAATTGGAAGTTGCAGAGACAAGCTTCTAAAAAAAAAGTGGCATGACACTAGTTAACACCTGTCATCCTGGAGAAAAAAAAATAACATCTTACCTGTGGATAAAGATAGGTCCCTAAATTAAAGGCAAGAATATAATTCAAATGTTCTTCACTATTAAAAAAGTTTTTTTTAAATATAAGATTAAAAAAAAACTATCTACAAAGGTTTTTTGCAATCAAGGCCACTTGATTCAAGTGTTTTTTGAATTATGTCCCTATTAAAGTAATGAATAAATAATTATGTCCCTTCAAAAGG